>BQNB010000758.1:91007-111320 GCA_026074375.1 Tanacetum coccineum
AGGAAAAATTCACTTCGTAACTAATGAGGTATATCACTAAACTTAAATAGTTGACACAACATGTATACACAGTAATCTTGTAATGGTCATATGCTGCTCTCTTTTTTTTGCTTAAGATACCAATAAACTCTTTCTTTCATCCTGTGTAAATTGTACAGTACTAGTTGTTGTACTTAATTAACAAAAAACCAGTTTAATATCACGGAATGTTTGACATTGCTTAATAAACTAGTATAGATTTTTCAAATAAGCAGAGTTGTTTTTAGCACATACTTGAGAAATATCACAGTTTAGCTACAATAAGCTTCAGAAATCTGTATAAATTTAGCTACAATAAACTCTTTGTGTCTGGTGGTGTTCGTGGAGCCTTACCAAGCATGGCGCCCGAGCCTTTTAGAGGAAAAAGTCGCTTGGTAACCGATAAGGTATATCAATAAACTTAACTAGTAATCTAGCTTCGGTTTATTAGTTGTACTATAGCTTATCTAGTTTCCAAAGAATATCAGACCATTGGATGACGTGTAATAGCCTATGATTTGAATAAGTGAGCCCCTGCACCACTGCCATATACTAGGATTTATTAGTAACTGTATAGAAAAATAGGAAGATCGGAAAGGCGGTGCTGGCTTCCTTTGCTTCTTGATAAGCAGCATCTTGTTTTCTGTTTCCCTGTGGAGTACTGGCCTAAACAATGTACTTGATACTTTTATGGACATTCTCTTCACTAAAAGACTTTATTACAAAGAATTTGGCATTGTCATAAGCTGTCTCCAAATCAGGTTGGCATTGTAAAGAATTATGCCAACTGGTACAAGGTATAAAGCTCCTAATGTTAGTGGAGACGCATAGCTACTTGTGTCTGAGGACATTGACCGATTAGGTACTACCCACATGCGTACATCTTGATAAGCAAACTTGTTTTAACTTGTGAATTATCTAGGTGTTGCAAGATATCTTAATATTGTCCATTGTTAAATCTACATTCAAACTTGTCTTATAATTAGGGGCATAACCCTGTGGGATAGAGGGACATCACTTGCCCCCGGTGTTATCTTGATTTATCTGACTTTGTAAGGCAATAGCAGAAGCCTCAAACTGAATATATAAAGCAACTTAAACGGATTCTATTACATCTGTTTCCTCTGCTGATTATTTGATGTTTTATCATGGACCCCAAAAACTGTAAAGTAGAGTCATAGTTTAAAATAGTTAATTAGAAATAAGTGATATAACTATCAAAATATCAATGTTCACACATTTTATAATAATTGCAGAGTTCTGATGCCTCTATGAAGCATAAAGGCCTTGACAAAATGGACTATTCCCGCTCTGGACCTGGAAAAAGAGTATTGAAAATCATAACTCAAGTACCAACCATCGTAGTCAACCCATACATAAAGCACACAGTTCATTGCGACTGCGAGATGAAGATTCCCCTGTACGTGAAACAGCTAGAACTTTCTCTCAGAATCCAATATTTCTAGGAGGTGGTTCTAAGAAGAGAACGCTGAACGAGGACTTAGAAGATCATTTAGAAGTTAATTCACGACGTACTGATATACACATAGATGGTCCTCAAAGTGAAGTGCACATTGGCTCAACTTCGAATGGTACATTTCTTACATTATAAGCATGTTTCTTTAATGTGTATAGCGTGTAACCGGAATTGGCTTTTTTTGATGAATAAATATATCTAGGCACAACTGTTATGCGGAAGGAAACTAGTGCTTTAAGTGAAGAGCACATGGGCTCAACTTCGAATGGTACATTTCTTACCTTATAAGCATGTTTCTTTAATGTGTATAGTGTGTAATGAATCGGCGTTTTTTGCTGAATAAATATATCTAGGCACAACTGTTACGCGGAAGGAAACTAGAGCTTTAAGTGCAACTAAAAGGAATCGCTTGAATAATAGAAAATTAGTGTTTGAAGTTGACGATTGTGCTGGACGTATAGTTGGGGAAGATAGCCAAACTTTTATCACCACGGGTGGATGTTTGGTGAGAGAATCCGCAAAGTGACAGCTATCGAACGATATGAAATATGTCATTACTCAAGAAAGAAGGATGGAATGATCAATGAGACAGCTGATAAGATTCTGGTCATTTACTATTCCTACATACTTGCATATTATTATTAGTTTTGAGTGCATATGTGGTTGGACATAATAAGTTGTTTGCTGTGCAGCGTGATCTGCGAGATGAGGAAGCTAATTCTTCCTCTACACCCGAAGAGATTTGTATGGCAAAACTAGGTCATATCCCGGGATATTTAAAGGGACGGTCAGCATCTGGAAGGAATATTTTAGCAAATGAACATTTACAAAGGGAACTCCAATCAGAAAAGGAAAAAACAAAGAAACTCCAGATGCACATTAACAAAATCGAGAAGAAGCATAACAACCTCAAGCAAAAAGTGGATTACTTGATGAAACATTTGCCACGCTTATCTGGATGGAAATCTCAGGTAACACTACCTTAGAATATTATTTATGTGATAAGTTGAAGATCCTGGAAATTTTCAGTTAGTCAATAACTTAAGTAATATGTAAAGTCGTTGTGACAAGTTACGAGCTAATGATCTACAATGGCGCCTTACAATTAATTGACCACACCTATGTGAAAGTGACCTATGAAAAATGATTAGATAGGTCTTGAAGCTATATTTCCAACGCTTGCTGATCATGTTAATCTATCTAATCATAAGTACTTTAAGTAAGTTTTGGAATTTAGTATGCAAAACAGTTGACGTATGTCTGTTAGCTTTAAAGTCAAACCGCAGTCTTAGATTTTCGACATAATTTTGGTGCTTAGTTCAGTTTCTAAGTTAGTGTTCTTAGATTTTCGTAAACAAACCCCTACTAAGTGTTTGTAATTGCGTTTCTAAAACTGTATCAAATATTTGGAATGATCAGATAAAAATTTTGGTAGACTAGTTCACTGAAAATTGTAGGTTATAATTAGCAATTTTCCAATATGATGTTTTCTCGAGGTGCAAAATAGTCTATTGAGATATTTAGCTTCGTTCTTTGTTTCATGCAGGGGCAAGGGAACGAAGAGTATGTTGGATCTGACGATGATGATGATGATGATGATGATGCATATGATGGGCAAGGGAATGAAGAGTATGATGGATTTGATGATGACGATAATGGAGATGATGCGCAAGGGAATGAAGAGTATAATGCATCTGATGACGACGAGTATGGGGATGATGGACTGGATGGTGATGGGGAGGAGCATGAAGATGCTATTTGACCACCAACAGCAAAGTTTTTTATGTAGAGTATTGTCAAATGATGTTCTTGGCAAGTTTGGATTTCGTTGAATGTGCATATTGTGGATAGAACTCCAGAGGAGAGTTTGCTAAGAAGCTTATCACTTTTCTTAAGTACCTAATTCTAGAAGACTCGATAATTTTCCTTTTTCTTGAATATGTTGTACTTCTGTTATCGATCACTATTTGTAATTGACGGAATTTATGCTTATTTCTTTGTTTACAACATGTAATTTGATATTCTGTCCAGATTTGTTAATACTCCAGGTATATTCTATCCATATAACTGAATGTATGCTTATGAAGGTATCTTACTCCAGTTGCCACCAGGTTGCTCTCTACCAGACCATGATTAGTGACCACATAGATTGTCACTAAGGACGTTAAGCTCGTTTCTTCAATGTTGCTATGTAGTGGTCATTATTTTCGGTCACTAATTTGATCATAATAATGACCACTTATCTATACAGTGACGAGAATAAATGACCACACAGGTTGTCACAAACAATAATGACCACTTTCAAGTGGTCACTTTTTAGTGACCATAATCATAGGTCGTCACTTTTACCTTTTGTTACCGACTTTTAGTGACGACGAGTGACCACCTTGATATGGTCACTAAATCGGCTTAGTGACCAAATATTTACTATTACCCAAGAAAGTTGGGATTCCACCTGTTAAGTTATTGTCTTGAATTACAAGACGAGAAAGTTTCGAGAGTAAACTCATCTCCTTGGGTATGCTTCCAGATAGATTATTTAGAGCGAGCCAAAGGTCTTTGAGGTTAGAACAACCAGACAAATTTGTTGGAATGACTCCACTGAATTTGTTTATGTTAAGATGAAGACGACGTAGCCTAGATAGACGACCACACTACTACAAAAAACGCCATAGAAACTGGTCAAAATAGCCCATAAAGAGTGGTTTTGGAACCACTCTCCGAAGGGGGTATCTCCATGATCGAAACATATGAAAACCGGTTATGCAACTAGTCTCTACAAGACGTATCGACACCGGTTCTCTCCTTAAGAAATGGTCTCCTTAACAATTGGTCTCCATACTAGTTCTCCCGAAACATGTCTTTATAACAACATCCAACCAGTCTTTATATAGATTAAAAAGATATGTTTTTATCTCAAAACCTCTTTTTTAATCATTTAAAAAAAAATATTTTTGGAATTCTTTAATAAATTCCAAAATTTACAAATTTAACCCACCAAAATAAAGAAATATAAATACAGCAAATATATATAAACTGGGTTAGATGGACCAAAAATGTCAAAATCAACAAATTAAAGTAAATAAAGACAACTTTCATTTCAGCTTAACATAAAGCAAATACAAAATTCAAATCAAATTAAATCACTAGAATTCAACAAATAACTATAAAGAAAAACACTAGAATTCAACTTAATTATCTAGGTCTAATCTCGCCACAATGTAAACCATGCGCCAATGATCGCGTTCAACTCTTTGTTGTCCAACGGACGCTCATTACTCCACGGTACCTACAAGTAATTTAATGAAATAAAAACATCAGTAATCTAAAAAACAAGAACTCGCACGTCTGCACGTCTGCTAGTGATCTGCTGTATTGAAATTCAAGTAAAAAGTATTCAAGAATAGCCTAATGTATTGAAATTTCAAACTACAGGGATTGCTTTAAGAACTACTTATAGCATTTCAATACAAGCATGTTTACAGCAGTAGCAAAACTAAAATTTCACTATACTAGTAATCTATCTAATATTCCATAACTTCCATATTTTCAACCAATTTGAACTTATAACAGCTCACATTTAACATCTTAACGTGACAGGCCATTATAAATAGATAAATTATTTCTCATATCAATCAGCCTTAAACTATTGTACATGTATAACAGCTTCAATTTGATCATAACGCCTATAATTCATCCCAAATCATAAACTCATCAACGCTACAGCTTATTATACCTCTCACATCACATTAACTTAACCGAAAACTTTAAAGATAAGACAACAAAAGGCGTAGAGCCCAGTTATAGTGCAACATCTCTCTTAAGAATAAAGCATTAATGCAAGTTAAAAAGGTGGTTGTAAAATTTGTAAGCAAGAATGGACCTTATTCCACGGTGAACCATTGGTTTGTGAAGTTTCTTTACATATTTCTTGAGTGCAAAAATATTGTCAGAAAGAACGATTATCTTATCCCCACGCTCCTGTTCATGGAATCGAATAAGAAACTCGCAAGCTCTAAACTTGTTGGGGGTTCATCACACACAACGCCTGTAATTTATAGCAAAACATACACACTTATGAGCTATCAGTTGAATGATAACAATCACCAGACATCGTTTAATACTTGCAAAGCTAATGTATAAGATAATAAGTGCAACCAATTTTAAACCATCATACCTGTTTCTTCTTCTTGAAATTTTCTTTTTTTAGATATTCAGCAAAAAACTCTTTTGTCATTGGACACCGCACTTCAGCACATTGTACATTTGTAATATACCATCCTCTGACTAAATCCATTCGATTTGCCTCGTATAGTTTAAGACCAATAAGAACATTTAAATCCGTGATCTTTTCATCCTCCCTAACAAGTGTAGCTGCAAATTTAATAATCTTAGCCTCAGAAAATGACATCATACATACATCTAGGTACTCTTAAAACTCAAGTGCATCCGAGTAAGCCCAAGCTTGTAGTGGGATTTAACAATGCTAATGACTTTGCGAACCGTGGGTGCAGGAACCACATGCACCTGAACAAGTGACACAATTAAGAAAAATGTTTATTTTTGCATTATTAAGGTGAAACCTCACACGGATGAAATGATATTTTTACCTCGTCCATGAGTAGCAAACCCCATTCTCTATTTCTTATCTCCTCGATGATCTTTTTAGACTCTTGAGATCCAAACCCGCCAAAAGCAAGCATGTTATAAGTGGTCACAACAACTCCAGCATCCCCGCAAAACATTTTATTTGCTATCAGATGTAAACTGACCAATACGTTCATCAGGAATGTTTGACCACAACTTGAACTAATTAGCCTACTGATCTACTGACACAACATTTGTTGCTACACATAGATAACTTTTCTTTATTCGGCAGGCTGCAGAAACACCGACTAAAGACTTTCCAGCACCACAAGGTAACACAATGATACCGGACCTTGCTCTACCTGCAAAAAGGGGAATAAGTCAAATGGGTCAAACTGTTAAAACAAGTTAAGTTTCTCCCAAAGGATATTTTAATGCAAACATCATATATCATTCTTATCCGAAGATACGAGATTATATTCCAATTCTATTTTTTTTGCAATTTAGAACAGAATCAAACTCAAGCACTCAACAGTAGCAGAACCAATAGGACATGTCATTACCATTTACAAACATCCTACTAAGACTCTCCTCTTGATAAAGCCGTGGTTGTGCTTAAGGCTTTAATTCCATCTCAAGGTCCGGATTGATCTGATGCATACAAGTAAACAATTACCAATCATGAAAAACGACTACAGATTCCGCAATCCATATTATCTATACAAAAAGACATTTGCAACTTTGAGAACTCACAGTGACATTATGGAAATCATACTCCTCCAACAAGGGATAGTTTAGAGCATTTTGCAAGCATATTTTCTTTACATTTTCGACCTGTCAAGTAGATTTGTTAAATCAATGAACGATTGTTCTGATTCGAATAACCACTTTTACAGCCAAAAATGCAGAAGATGTGTCAAAGCTCTCAGTCAAAGAGATAAAGAAAGATACCTGAGTAGGATCAATTTTAAACGAATGGAATTCTTTCGATTCAGCTGCAGCTGCTAACTGTGTTTCGTTTAGCAGCCCATCGTGTGTACATTTAGTTTCACCAATCGCTCTACTAAAAGTAAATCCATCGCCTGCCTGAATACAAAAAGTGGCACCAACATGAATGCCATAAAATAGCAGGAAAAAAAATACATAACGCACACTCCTAAAGTCACCTATACTTTTCATTTCTATATCTACCTCAGCACAAGAATAACCGGATAAAAGAATCATAATGTCACATAAAAAAATATAAAGCAAAAACAAACCTCGTTTAAAACTCTAGCTCGAGATATCACTTCATCACTTAACAATCTCTTCAATACCTAAAAATAAGCATCAAATAAGGAACTAATGACTATATATCAGCATCCGTTATGTAGATTGTAAAAAGATGAGCAATCTTGCCTCTGGGAAAGGAGATTTAACTAGGTATTGATTTTTCTTTAGAACGAGCTTTACTTTTCTGTAATTTGTTGTTGAGGCATGAATAAAGTCGACCATCTCCTTAGGTAGCTTGTTCTTTGCAAGCTTGTTCAAATCAGCTATGATGGTCTCAGTCTTAACCCCCCCCCACATACAGCCGCATAAAGTAATTAGGAAGTGAGATTTTATTCATCCAAAGACATCGCTCTAAAAGTACAAAAACCAAAGCCCATAAGATCTCAAATCTTATGCACATAGATATAAATTATCAGTCGATATGCATATGTATATTACCTGAGAAAAGGTTTAGCGATAACATTTAAGAAATCAGAAGCTTGTTTATACAAAGGTGAGAAATCCTCAAGAAAGATCTGTCCATCTGCACAAGCCCATAATGGGCAATCGATAATGAAATTTTAGGAAGGGAAGTGAAGGTTAGTGAGGGTTAGGGTTTGTGAAAGTAGATGGGGGAAAAGTATGGGGTTTTGTATCGATAATGAAATTTTGGGGAGGAAACAAGGCGCCTTTTTTCATTAAGTTTTTGCTTTTACTGCCTAAGTGTTTTAATTGTGTTAAAAGGCTGGTTTTCACCCGCATAACCAGTTGTTATGCGTTTTGTATTATAAAAACTTGTTTTTTCAACAAAACCAATCCCAATTTGTTCCATTCCCCCTAGTTTTTTATCATAGGAATAGGGTTTTACATAACTGGTCTCTATTTAGGGGTGTTTATAGCCTTTTGTGTAGCAGTAAAGTGTTTATTAGGAAGTGTGTCCTAATGAGATTTATAGATTGATCTCTTTGCTCTAGACTCAATTAGTGCATTTGATTTTAGTGATCTGAGGCTGGAGCTGACTGCCACCTTTTCAATATCGATTAACTCGGAGTGAGAAAGTCAATAGAAGTCGTGTTGATCTCCGTGACAAATGAGACAAGTATCTTTTGAGAGAAACTTGAATGGCTAGGAAGGGTTGTGTAGTGCATCACTGGGTCCATGATGTTTTTTCTTTAATACTAGAATTTATCTTTGTGAAAACTGATAGGATATGTATTGACCCGGTTTCTGCCTTAAGTTGTATGGAGGGATTCTTTCTTTAGACTATGTATCTTTACATTTCTTTTTCATTCTTCAACCCCTTCGATGCTTACCTAGACGTCATTACTAACACCTTGTTGTGATTGTTCCCGTGTTAACTCATGTCTTAGTCGGTATTATTCCCATTCCTCATTCTTCTCCAAATCATACCTAAGGACTGCTATTTCTAACTATGGATTTTTCTTGGGTAGATCCCTCCGGTTCTGGTTGGATCATAAGACTAATACCTAACCTAAACCACCTTATGACTTTAGAATCGTCGTGAGTTAATAGGTTGTTGGGTATAAGATCGTAACCATAAAACCTTGAAAATCAATCAAAGTGTTTGATAGAATTATCAAAACGTCTGTCACTTTGAGAGTTTCATCTTTTGAAAAACTCCCCCTACACACATACATCGATAAACAAAAGTGTTTCACACATGTGGGTAGAATTGAAAAGTACGTTTGGTCTTTAGATCACTTATTATTTTTCAAGATCACATTTTAAGCACATTTCTCTCCTTATTTTAAATACTAAGTCACTTAGTTTTTGAAATATCAAAGGATTAAAATTTGTCATGAAAATTCCATAAGGAGAAAAGTGTTTCAGCATGAATTATGTGGAACTTTTTCTTCTTGCTCCCCCTCAATTTTACATATGTTTAACACCACAAAATGATACCAAGTTGTAAAAAGAATATAAAATTGAGGGTGAGACAGTGTTCAGCACACAATTTTGGAAGATTATGAAATGTCATTAAAGAATTCTTAAAAGATTGTGCTCAGACACTGGATCATCTTATAACAAACATTCGAAAGAAGTTATGTCATTATTACTGAGTTGTTATTAAGAGAGCTTTGATAATGTTTAGGGTACATAAGAATTGTTGTGAGATGATGTATCCAAAATCATTTAAACTTTGTTTTTCGACAAACTCCCCCTCAAAAATTGGCTCATTTATAAAAATGATACCATTTGTTAAAATGATCGTCTTTGAAAACTTTGTCAGGGAAGGAGTGTTGAACACACAATTTTAAGAGATTTTGAATTGTCATTGAAAAATGCTTGAAAAAACGTGTGTTCAACTTTTTGAAAAACCACATGTTAGAAGACTCCTCTTCTAACGCTAAGGATAAGTGCACTGAAACGTACACTCTCCTTTGTCATTGGGGACCGAGTTGTAATCTGAGAGCGATTACAAGTCATGAAGAAAATTAGAAATGACATGTTTTGAAAGCATTTGAACTCTTGCTCGAACTTCATTTACACACCAGTGTCAATGTTAATCGACATTTCTAGGTACGTAAATGTTATCAATTCCAAAAGACATGTCGAGAAGATTCTTTTTGGAAATTTTTTATTTTCTGATTTTGTATTTTCTTTTTGAAATTTTATATTTTGGTATTTAGTTTTATATTTTTGTATTTTCTTTTTCAAAAATATTTACATTTCGATGTTTGATGAAATATAAAGCAGTCTCTTTTACTAGAACCTCCAGTTCTACTAGAGTCAAACATCTCATACCAAGTTGTCTGACAAGATACGCAAACCTATCTTGCGAAAGGGCTTTCGTAAACATGTCAGCCAATTGGTATTCAGTTCTGACAAAATACAGTTCAATTATACTACGTTCAACCTGTTCCTTTATAAAGTGGTAGCAAACATTAATGTGCTTGGTATGGAAATGCTGCACGGGGTTGCATGACATTGCTATGGCATACTGAGAATCGCAGTACAACGATATTTTGTTGTAGTCAAATCCATAATCTTTAAGCTGTGTCCTCATCCACATTACTCGAGTACAACTTGCAGATAACGCCACGTACTCTGCTTCTACTGTTGACATTGCAGTACAATCCTATTTCTTTGACATCCAACTGACTAGCTTTTCACGTAGGAATTGTATTCCTCCAGAAGTGCTTTTGCAAGTATCAAGGCATCCGACATTATCAGCATATAAAAATACGGTTAGTTCAAAACCAGAATCCTTCGTATACCAGAGTCCCATGTTGATGGTTCCCTTTAAGTATCGAAAGATCCTTTTAACCTGTTTGAGGTGTTTTTTGGTTGGTCTTTCTTGATATTGTGCACAATAGCATACTGCTTGCACTATGTCTGGTCTACTAGAAGTCAGATACATGAGTGACCCGATCATACTATGATATCATGTTTAGTCAACGGTAATCCACTCAAGTCTGCATCCAGTTTAGGTTTAGTAGCCATTGGTGTACCAAGGCTATCACATTTATCAATACCATGTTTTTTAAGTATTTCTAAAGCGTACTTGGCCTGGTTGATAAAGATACCTTTTAGGGATTGATGGATCTAAAGTCCTAAAAAGAATTTTATCTCCCCCATTAAGGACATCTCAAATCTAATATGCATCAGTTTTTTTAAATTTTTAGAAAATTTTAGGTTTGTAGACCTAAAAATTATGTCATCTACGTAAATTTGCACAAGTAGAATGTCCTCCCCGTATCTTATTGTAAATAGAGTAGGGTCAATAGTACCTTTAGTGAAACCTTTGGACATCGGGAATGTTGAGAGTTCATCATACCAGGCTCTGGGAGCTTGCTTCAATCCATAAAGAGCTTTCCTTAGGCGGTAGACTTTTTGTGGATGATCAGGATCAACGAACCCATCTGGCTGATTTATATATACCTCTTCCTTCAGGCCGTTTAGAAAAGCCGTTTCAAGTCCATCTAATAGATAGGAAAGGATTTGTATGCAGCATAGGCAACAAAGATCCGAACAGCTTCCAAGCGAGTGACTGGTGCAAAAGATTCTTCGAAATCAATACCCTCTTCTTGAGCATATCCCTTAGCTACAAGTCGTGCCTTATTGCAAATTACAGTATTGACTTTATATTTTTTTCTTCCATAACCACTTTAGTTTGATGACAGTCTTTCCATAGGGTTTGTCGACTAGTTCGCAGACTTTGAGTTTGTCAAAATGATGAAGCTCTTCCTGCATTGCCTCGATCCATGCGTGATCAGCCATTGCTTCCTTAATGTTATACGGTTCTGTAGTACTCACGATGAGTGTGAACATGCATATTTCAGGATCTGTAGCAAGTTGTCGTCTT
Organism: Tanacetum coccineum; assembly: GCA_026074375.1. Classification (NCBI taxonomy): domain Eukaryota; kingdom Viridiplantae; phylum Streptophyta; class Magnoliopsida; order Asterales; family Asteraceae; genus Tanacetum; species Tanacetum coccineum. The sequence goes on from BQNB010000758.1 coordinate 102,668, forward strand.
GTCTGCAAAAGCTTGGATGGATTTCCACGAACTTGTTCTAACGGATGATTTTTAGTCCAATGGTATTCGGAACGGTGTCTTTGTTAAAATGTACGCATGTTTAAAGTATCAATATTGCGTGAGGAAGACTTAGCAACTTCTTGTACCGGTGTACAGAATGGGTTGATAAATTTATATGGTTCAAATTGTGCATCTGTTGCTTGATCTTCCCCAGTATTGACATTTGTTGTTGGAGTTGTCGGTTCTAATGTAGGTTGAATATTCAATGTAGGTTGTGTGTCTTGTTGTTGAAGATTATCAGAGAGAGCAAAAGACTTTGATACATTTTGATTTCCTATAGAGAAGTATTCTTCAAACAAAGGACTGAATAGTAAATCCAACTCTTGTAGTGAAATGTCTGTCTTGTCTACTAGAGGGGAAACATTTGGAACCAACTTTGAACTTGAAGGTTCATTTATGTGGTCTTAAATTCTGAGTTTTGTACTGTTATGAACAAAAGTCTTTTGTAATTGGGGCGCGGGGCCAGAGTTGTCATAATCTGACGCTTTTGATAATTCCTTGATTTCATCAAAGTTGATATGAATGGATTCAACTATCAATCTGGTCCTTTTATTATAGACTCCGTATCCCTTTGACTATGTAGAATATCCCACCAAAATACATGGATCCCCTTTCTCCTTTATCTTGTCAAGGTTTTCATCATCTCTGGTTAAGTAACAAGTATAGCCAAAGATGTGAAGGTGTTTAAGAGTTGGTTTCATATCATTAATGATGTGACATGGTGTCTTTTCGTGTCTGGGGATGATGAGAGATATGTTTTGGGCGTAACATGCGGTTGCTATAGCTTTAGCCCAAAAGAATAAAGGAAGTTTAGAAGCCGAAAGCATCGTGCGAGCAGCCTCAACTAGAGTACGGTTTCGTCTTTCAACAATGCCGTTCTGTTCAGGTGTTCAAGGAGTGGATGTTTGGTGTTTAATTCCTTCTTCTTTAAAGTATGCATGGAGTGTCTTGTTTAAGAACTCTGTAACTCTGTTAGTTCGAACAGTAATCACATGGGCTTAAAGATTATGTTGAATCAGCTATAGAAAGTCTTTAAGTACTTCTGGTGTCTCATCCTTGGATCTCAGGAAATGAGTCCAGGTGTATCGTGAGTAGTCATCAACAATCACCAAAATGTATTTATTTCCATTGATGCTTTCAATCCGCATTGGACCACATAAGTCTATATGAAGCAAATTTAACCGTCCTTTTAAACTTGGAGTAGTCTTTGTATTGAATTAGCTTATTTTTGCTTTACCCAATTCACAAGATGAACACAGTTGATCCTTAACATATTTAAACTGTGGTAGGCCATTTATAATATCCTTCTTGGAAATCAGGTTGATGGTGTCGAAGTTAAGATGAGAAAGTCTACGATGCCATAACCATGCTGCAGTTGGTGAAGCCTTTACCATGAAACTGATTGGAGTTGGTGAAGATGTTTCCTGAAGAGATATTGTATAGAGATTAGATCCACCATTACCGATAAGTAAGTCGTTTCCCTGAAGATCTCTAACAAAGCACGTAGATTTCCTAAAAGCAACCTCCAAATCCGCATCTTAGAATTGACCAACTGAGAATAGATTGTGATTGAGGCATTCGACGTAATAAACCCTCTTGATCATGATATTTCCTTGAACCAAATCCCCGTAACCAAGAATTGGTGCAAATTGATCATTCCCGAACCGAACCGTACCCAGATATTTATCAACGAAATTGCACAGCAACTTTAGGTTTCCCGTCATGTGCTCTGTGCATCCAGAGTCAACAATGAATCGGATGAGTTGAACAATCTACAAGAAAAATAAAGGATGATGGAACATTTGATAAATTAGATCCTAAATCATTTGTGGGTGAAGATTCATTAGTTATCCTAGATGCAATATCTATAGTGAAACTAATACTCTTTGACACATTGTCTATCCTAATTTTAGGCCCCCATTTCTTTTTGGTCTCATGAATCCATTTATATCCTGATGGACATTGTGTTTCTATCCACCAAGTCCATGTCTTACTTGTGTTCTCATAAAGCATCCTAAAGTAACTCTTGGATTTCTGGATAGTGGATTCTGAAGTAACTGTTTTCTTATGAGGTGTTGCAACAGATTGTTTCACATGTCTTTTGGGTTTTCTAGCACTAATAGGCACTACTTTAGGCTTCTTATTTCTAGTATTTACGTCATTGATAAACTTAGAAACACAAGCATCTTGATTCAAATTAAACACACAATTGCCACAAGTTACACAAACAACATTAAAATACAAAGTTCTGGACATTAAGCTGTCATTACACGCAGTTACAGATGTTGTTTTATTAGAAAAACTAGAAATCCTATGGTGGTCTTCTACTTTAGTCTTCTTAGTCTTCACTTGACTATTGTTTTGCACGGCCTTATCTTTCACTTGAGTGCTCCTAAGCTGTGGCATGCTAACACTAGTTTTGTGAAATAATCCTGTAGATGTAGAAACGCGAGGATTAGTATTCCCAAAAGTCTAAGGAAACTGAGATGTTATAGTTTGTGTTGGCCTAGTGTCTAATCGATACATTCCTAGTTTAATCACATTCATGTTTCTTACAGCTTGTTTTCCATTATGAGGTAAAATTTATGGAGTGACGGGGTTTGATAATTTCTGATTCATATGAGTCGTGGGAGGAAACCTAGATTTTGAAAATGGAGAATTTGAGAAAGGAGACACTATTCCCAAGACTGATGTTTTTTGAAATTTAAACGCATTTGGTTGTCTGACAACTAATGGTTTTTTAAATTTAGTATCCACAGTTTTTCCTTTCAATTTCTCAATGAGTTTGTTTAACTCACTGATGGAAATCTTCTTGTCTTGTAATTGAGCTTTCAAATCTTGTATTACAAAATATTGTTCATTTTGATCTCGAAATGAAGAAGATTCTTGTTGTTTCCAAACTTTCTTATTTTCAAGCTATTCTTGGCACTGTTGTAAAGAAAGTTCAAGAGAAATTGACCGTTTCTCAAGTTTAGCAAAAAAATTAAAAAGCTCGATATAAACTTCTTTACTGACATTTTCAGTTTGTTTGGAAAGCTCAATCGCAAGACTTTCACATTCTTCAATTTTCCTAATACAAACATTGCAATTCAGTTTGTTCATCAATATCAACTAAAGAATGCAAAATAGAACACATTATGTCTTTTGAAACACACTCTTGGAGAAGTAGATCATATTCATTTGAAACATCAGCTTTTTCATATTCAAGTTCATTAACTTCCTTTTCAAGAGATTGAACGTACTCTAAATCTTCAACATTTCATGTTTAAGAGCATTGTCAAGTTCTTCAGCATTTTCTCTGGACTTTATTGCAAAAGGAATTAAAATATTTTTCACAAGCACGGTTATCTCTTGAGTAGTTGGTTGTTGCCATTGATTATCCATTCGTTTTTCCCAAGCTAAGTCAACAATTGTTTTGAAATAGTTTATGTTATGTTGAACAGTATTGAAAGCTTGTCTACTCTTGCTTAATGAAGCTTGAGTAGGTAGAAAACTTATGTTTTTATCAATATTTGGATTATGTTTAACAAAAGATTTTCTCCACATTTTCTTTCGCGCTTCATTGGCGTAATACAACTGATCAAGAGATGCCCGTATTTCTGGTGTAAAATTTTTGTAAAGACTGTTTTGATATGTGTAATCATACTGTTTAACATTTTTCTTATGCAATTTTGATCTACTCTCTTGTTCAAGAGTCAGTGTCTCTTCCCTATTTAGAGCAAATATGTTTGCAAGATCATCTTTGTCATATAGGATCTTATACAAACATGGTTTTTCATATTGAGCTTTCTTGACGTACTTAGGATATGCAAAACTTTATCTACCATTATATGATGAACTCGGATTAGGAGCTAGCATATGAATGGTTTGAATAGATTGATTTCTTTTATAAACAATGTCGTTTAAGAAATTTACTTGGTTTTCCAAAGCAATCAATTTGTTAATGTCTTTTTCTTCCCTCAGTTTGAAATCCTGTATCAATTTATCTTTTTCTTTTAGAAGACATTCATATCGTGTATGTTTTAAGGAACTCTGGTGTACTAACTCAGCATTTTTCTCTTTAACTTGAAAAGTTTCATATGCTTGTGTTTTCAAAGATTCTTTTGAATCAATTTTCTACTGAGCTAATAAACCAAGAGTTTCTTTCAACTTATGTTCTGCCTCGTCTTTTTCAATTGTACAATCTTTATATGTTTTGTACTTCTCAAGCTCAATCTCTTGGTGATGAAGTGCACTTCTGCATCTATCTCGAATGTCTTTTGACGCTTCAAGAGCAGATTTGCACTCTTTCAATTCATGAGCGCGTGATGCGTTTGCTTTCTTTTTTTGCTTTGAATCTTTTTTTTCATCAGTATCAAGTTTTAAATTTGCAATTAAATTAGCAAGCACAACACGCTCAGCTTCATATTCTTTAGCATTTTGGTCAGCCTTTCCTTCATTATCACACATATCCGATGAATCAGGGATGACATTACTATCAAACTTTTCCACCACATATGTGTCATTAATGGATTCAGATTGCTCAGAATGTTGTCTTTCATTGGCCAACACATTATAGTCATCCTCGATGTGTACTTGTTCTAATGGCTCAACATCAAAGGAAGGTCCTGATTCTGAATCTTTGCCATGTACATGTAATGTGCTTCCAATTCTTATTCATCTGACTCTTCATCATTATCATCTAGCCAATCTCCTTGATCTACACTTAGAGGCACACCCTTCTCTTCCTACTTGCATAACATCATCTTCTACTTGTGATACACATAATCCTTAACCCGCATTAGTTTCTTGCACTCCTTAGCCATATGACCAAACCCCTTGTAATTGAAACACTGAATCCATGTTTGCTGAACTACCTGATTCCATATAGTTTCCCTAGCCCCAACAACTATTACCGTCCTCTGATTCACAAACTGCCTAGTCTGATTGTCATTCCTGTTCCATAGAGATGTATCCTTATTCTTGTTCTTGGTGTTTGATGAAGTTCTGAGGTTGTTTTTGGTAGGTTTGTAGATGTTCTTGAAGTGCTTTGCAATGAGAGCCAAACTTTTTTGTATCTGTTTATCCCTCTAAGCATGTTCTTCATCAGATGCTGACTCAGATGATGGTGTGGTTTGTTTGACTACCTCTTTGCCTTTACTCTTAGTAGTAGCATGTGACTTGGATGATGTTATTTGTCTTGATGATGGTACATGGGGTTTGTGAGGTTTTGGTGCTTGATTATGATATTCTGGATAATGTTGTGCAACAACAACTAGTGCTAATGGATTTGCATTTCTGGCTAACTTTTCAACACGGATTTCATTGGCTTCATTCTGATACTGCTTTAGAATGTCAAAGAGTTTGTGATATGAAACAGTATCCAATTTTTCTTGTTCCTTGACGATTGTCACAAATCTTGACCATTATGGTTAGTTGTTAGAGAAACTGAACATTGACTTGTATAGTCACAACTTCCAACTGGTTTCTTACTATTTGATGTATTTCAAAAGCTTTAAATTTATAAGACTGAGATTACCGATTATTAGATGGAAGCACATAGGTCAAAGTATAACCCACGTATGTAGTATAATATTTTTTGGGTAAGACCAGGTCGTCCACAGAGATCTGCGTAGTATTGAATAATCAGTTGAAAAATAAACTTTAACAGAAGTGAAATAAACTAAACTGAATTCAATAATCAAAAATATGACTACTCGGTTAATTTCATATAATTCATAAGCAATGGTAATAGTTACGATCGTAGACTTAGGACTTTAATTTATAAAAAAGTATTTTCTCGTCAAAAAATGTTTTCACAAATTAACTTGTTTAACTTAAAACTTATATTTAGTTAATTTTATTAAATGTGTTACTCAAATAATCCAGCTACTATTATATCAAATCTATTTTGTTTATCAAATAACATAAGTAGATTTCTCGTCTTAGACAATAAAGATCATAGACAAATCTTTAAAACTATATAACTCACAACGTGTCTTTCTACCTATACCGGTATGAGTACATAATCAAAATTGATAATCAAATTTGATAAGATAAGACATGATAGGATTATAATATAAGCTTAAGGTTAACAAGATCGTAATTATACCAAACGCTTATTCATTATATTATTTTCACCAAGTAGTCATGAGAGATTTAGCCTCTCATGGCTATGAAGTTCATAACAAGATTAAATTGATGAACAAGAAACATACTATATCCGGGTAAGAATATGGATCAAAATTCTCCCCGTAACAAGTATAGAATCAAAGTATAACCTTTTATTCTTATAAATCTATGATATTCTTCTTCGTTCTTCGTGGTTTGATCTTCAATCTTCAAAGTAGTGTAGTGTTTATAGGTTTGGAGATTGAGGGATGATTGAATGATTAGAGATATTTGAGTTGGAGATGATGGAATGTGTGTGAAATTCGTCTCAATTTATAGGCTAATTTTGTTGTAAAAGTGCGGCGCACAAGAAAAATTATGTGGCGCACATAGGGTGTAAATGCGATGGGTATTTGATTCCATTTAATTTTTCTTCATAGTTATGATAGGAAGTGCGGCGCACAAAGTTATTTATGCGGCGTACATGGTGATTAAATGTGTCTTCATTTAACTAACTTTAATTTCTTGAATTCGCTTGGAAGTGCGGCGTACTTAGGTCCTTTTCAGCCTTGAGTCTTTTTCTTTACTTTTTTCTTGGTTTCCAATGATCGAAAATATTTGAACTTTATTTATTTTGAGCTCGGGATGACTTCATGTGAACCTATACATAATTTATGCTATTAAGTATCAAAAGTTCACGAGAAATGATAAAAAATATATAAATAACGCCGCTAAAAACATATATAATTTAGGCGTTATCAAATCCCTCCACACTTAGTTGTTGCTTGCCCTCAAGTAATTAAGGCGAGAAAAACAAGATCATTTATCGTGACGTGGAGAAAAATTTGATTTTACAAGTGTTTACAGGTTTTGTTAACTTTTCAGGCATAGACACATAACAGAGCACCTCACAGGGAAATGTGTTTGATTTTTAATTCACTCGAGCCACTCAGATAAGGTTTATAGCTATGAAGACACTCAGATGCTCAGACATAATCTAGACAACTACCATAGGCTTGTACTTGACACATAAACATGACTGAAGGGGCGGAACTTGATACTGATGAGGGAGAATAGCATATACAGATCTCTTGTGCCAAAACTTAAGCCTTGAAACTTTGAACTTTTATTTCTTCTCTCTCTTTTTTATACCATTGATAACTAAGTCTTGGCACGGAACTTCATTTTGAGCAATTTTCTTCATAACATATGATTTTACTTATGAATTAATCTGTCTTCAGTCTAGTAAATGATGATCAAGCACAAGTTCTAGAGCTTCTAAATTACCGGCTCACTAAAATATAATTTTCAACCAATATCATTGCTCTAGAAAAGGCGACAAATTACAAATACACAGCCGTAACGACGGATGAGACACTTACAGTTGCATTCAAACCTTAACTCGAACAAGCTAAAGGCATCAATTAACTTAGGTACCAAAGGTGGGTACCTGAATATTCTAAGGCTTAAAATTCTCACAATTTAGTGGACTGGTTTGTGCTAGTTATGGTGTCAATCCGGTTGAATTTGCCTTACTAAGATCATTTTTTATACTTTGGAGGAACACATATATTTAGAGATTTTCATAAAATATCAGTTAAAATTTTTTGGCAGGGAAAATATGGAGGGATATGATTAATGTTTCCTATTTGGCTCTCCTTCACACTTAAGTTGAACATTGCTCTCAATGTGATAACTGATAACTAGAAAATAGGGAAAATGAAGGGAAAACGGTACTTCCCGGGACATAGAGAAATGTAGCTTGCGAAAAAGCTATCTTTGAGCATACTTCATAATTTTCCAGATTTGAGCTATATAACCTGCATAAAAGTAAACACAAAAAAGCAAAAAAAGAAAAATATTTTTGATTTTTTTAGAAAACAAAATAAAAGAAATGAGTGGAGTTGTATGGAGGAGGGACTCCTCCACACTTAAATAATGCACGGGTTGCCTCCCAATAAGTGCTTAATTTTTAAGAGAGTCGTTAGCTAGACTCCTGCTTCTGGAATTCATTCTTTTGGAAAGAAGGGAGTGGTGACTGCTTCCCTTTGGTCATTATAATCTTCTTCTTCATGATATAACTTGAGTCGATGGCCGTTAACAATGAATGTTTTTCCATTTTTCCATATAGTTCAACATATCCGGATGGATATTGATGTTTTACTACATATGGTCCTAGCCAGCGAGATCTGAGCTTCGGCTGTTTGAATTTATACTTTGAATGAAAAAGAAACACTTTCTTTCTGTGTTTGAATTCCTTTCTCATCTTGAGTTATGTATGGTGGCCATGTATAGAGAAGGATATTGCTACCTATGTTAGCAATTGTTTGACTTGTTTAAAGGTGAATGCTGAAACATCAAAGACCTTCGGGTTTATTGTAACAACTAGAGATACCCGAGTGGATGTAGGATATAATAACTATGGACTTTATTACAAGGTTGCCAAGATCAAGTAGTAGATATGATACGAATTGGGTAATAGTCAATAGACTGAGTAAGGTAG
>BQNB010000758.1:123026-158384 GCA_026074375.1 Tanacetum coccineum
TTAGCAATTCATTTACTTGTTTTCATCAATTTACATTCAAGTAATGATCAATTAAGGCATTAGTACTCAATTTTGAAGGCTACAAGGGATTATAAGCTCTAATAAGCTCATTTAGCTTATTGCTTATGGTCTAGAGGCAAGGTGCCATTAGGTTAAGCTCTTTTGAGGTCTAAAGCCACTCACTCTACAAGAGTGGCTTAAGTGCTGAGACAACACTATTACAGGTTTTACTTTCTCAAATTCAATTTAGCATTTTTTTAGCTTATTGCAAATTTCTTTCTCCTATGAATTCTAAAGCTCAATCCTGTTTCATTTAGCTAGGACAGCTCATAGATGTAATAGTTTTAAGTTTACTTAGGTTAAAATCAAGTTAGTTTCTTATTTTCACATTCTGTCATAAAAACTAGTAGTATAAGCCTATTAGAGAAAGTAGTCATTTCTTATTAATAAGCTGTTGATTTTAGTGTTCAAATAGCTTTATTAGATTCATTTTAGTAAGAGTGGATAAAAAGCTTAAGCTGTTTTAGTTTTAAAATAGGATTTGAGTGCTAGTTAGTTTTGACAGCCTTGTTAAAGGAGTGTTTGGTTTTAGGTTAATTTGACTCTTTAAGTCAACATTAATATGTCAAAACTCTTCATTTAGTTGTGTTAAGGAATTAGATTAAGTTTAGAACAGTTTTTAAAAGATAGATTGTAGAATTCAAAGTTTTGAGCTCTAAAAAGTAAGCCTAGCACCAGGGCAGAATAATTGAGTAAGACATTTTAGGTTTTGGTGCTTTTATAGTTCCTTATTGTTTAAATTTTGTCAATGAAGTTTTAAAAGCACTTAGTGAAGTGTTTAGAAGTTCTAAAGCTTAAAGCTTAGCCTGCATTTTATTCCTTGGCCAATTGCATCAGTAACATCAGTTACTGATGTTATTGCTCTCTCATTTTCTAAAACTTTTTCTAGCAGTATTGAGTAGGAATTAGATTTAGGAGTTAAGCTCTTTTGTAGATTTCAATTAGCTCTTTACAGATTAACACTTAAATTTCATTTTCAAGCTCTTATGCTAGCTTAAATTTTCTTTCAAAAGTAGCTTAAGAAGTAGTTTGAATACTAGCTTATTACTTTTAGACTTTTTAAGTTCTAGTTGTTTTTATCAAATTCTTTTTATCCAGGTTTGTTCAACAATCATAGAATAGCTTAATTCTAAAATTTCAGCATCTAAGATTTAGAAATAAGCCAATTAGCTTATTAGAAAAAGCTTAAACTCAGTGTTAAGCCTAAACCTTTCACCTTTTAATAGTAAATTTCTTACTATTCTTGTTAATACTTAGCTATTTTCTTGTTAGACATGCATAGTACACATCTTAATCTCAATTAAGCTTCTTTTGTTTTTAACTTTCATTTAGAAATAAGCTTGTTATAAGCTAAAGTTTGAAAAAGCTGTTAACTCCCTAGTTTCTGTAACAGATTTGAAAAAGCTCATTTTCTAGCTTATCTAGTGGATAAAAGTAGAAAGTGCTTTTATTAAAGTTGTTTAGTATAAGCTGTTCTATAACTTTCATGTTTTAAGTTTTTGCTGAATCTAAATTTTTAATAAGCCAAAAATAAGCTAGATCGTAGGGTTTAAATGGTACTTTCTTGATAGTTAAGGGGCACCCGTTTACACTGAAGTGTAAATGACACATTAGTTTACCCGACTGCCTTTTATTTAGTTTATTCATTTTTCTACACTGTCTTTCTAGGAAAAACTAAATAGTTTTATATTGTTTAATTTTTAGTTTATAAAATTTAGGTTAAAGTTTTTAATTGATAAAATTTTTTTAAAGGGTACAATTTAGTTTTCATAAAAATTAGGGATTTTTGTTCCAATAAATTATGCACTTTCTTTAGTCTATAAAAACCATATTTTCCTTATTTTTTCTAGTTAAAATTGTAATTCTAGATTTAAATAAGATTTTATGTAAATCCTTTTTCTTAAAAAAATTATAAAAATTCAATAATAGTTAAATAAATTAAAATTCTTTTTCCTATAAATTTTCTTTTAAATTTGTGATTTTTAGGTATAAAGTTTGCTAAAAGTCGTGACTTAGAATTTTAAATTTAATTTTTAAAGCTCGCGGTTTTTACTTTCGTGATTTAAATTTCGAGTTGTTACTTGTCTTTATCTTTATTGTTGCTATTATAGTTGTCCTTTTTATAGTGTAATCAAAAGTTCAAAAAAATCCTTTATCAATCTTAACTCGAATCCGAATTATCAAACAAATATACAATTCCGAACTTCTTCGAGGAATTTCGACCCGTGTATAATTACTTTCCAAGTGTTTATACTTTCGTATCTTGAGTTAGTGAAAGTTTCACTTATAGAGATATATACTATACTTATCACGAAATCAATTTTGGCGCCGTTGCCGGGGAAGACGTGAACGATTTTTGAAGGATGTTCGTTGAAGTAGAGTTTTGAAGACCCTTCCTTTGGAAGTTATCTTGCTATTTTTGTATAAAAATATAAAAAGTTCATTAATTCGATTCCTATCGAATTAGTAACAACAAAAAAAATACAATAAATAATAAACGAATTTGGATACTAGCTATCCATCTTAAACCATTCCAATAAACAACAAAACAAATCGTGAGTTACTTGCGAGGTACGACGGACCTTTAAGTTTACAAACTATAAGGGGAGTTTAAGGAAAAGTGATAGCTACTTTCTAAGTAGTCATTGCGGCTCGCTAAGCTTTTCCGCTCACTTGTGCGTACTCTTAGAGACTTATCGTGAAGCTTGTAATAAACGGTTCCCAAAAATATTTTTGTTTTCATTCCTAATAAATACTAAAAAAAATTTAATTTCCCACAAAAAGAATCTTCTCAATATCAAATTCTTTAATTATCTTATGTATTATTCGGAAAAACTAAAAATATTCTTCTTATTCTCTTTTATTTGTTTAATTTCATTTTCCTTATTCCTCAGATAATGTTTAATTCTTTTATGGGCGCCTAATTGTTTAACATCCTTTATGCAATCACGAATGTTCAACTTGTGGAAGTTGGTACACTAAAGAATGTTGTTCGATAGGAAACTTTAATGACCAGATCATTGTTCCCGTGCCCAACTCTTCTCTGCACTGTGCGGTGTGTGGACTCCCGGTCGATGGTCCGTATTGTGATGGATGTACTCGTATACGTATGAAATTCGAAAAAGATTTGCTTGCGTATAGTGTGAAAATGATATTTTCCAAAACTTTCAGATACTCCGAGTATACAATGACAATTTACCAACGTTGGTGTTAAAGCTCCTCGAGAGCAAGAGTTGTTGATCAAGACCCCGGTATAAATATTTCACAAAATCCTCCACAAATCGACCATAATTGTTGTTATGAGTGCGATGATTCATTAAATGGAATTTTTTGTCAACAATGCATTTGTGAATCTTGTGGAAAAGGTGCTCATTTCGGTTACAATTGTCACCAAAAGATCCGATCATTTATAGAGCTGGAACGTGCTAAAATCAGAATATTTTGATTGTTTCACACATGATTCACTAACTCTCAACTACAATATCTTGTTGTTAAATCTCGTGGGGGTCCTCATGAAACCTTACAAAATGTCAGCCGATGAACCAGAGTATTTTAATTCTCAATCTCGGTTTCGACCATTTCAAACCTCGCAGTTTTCCGATGTTATCAGACTCCTCCGGTGCAAGTATGGAAATGATACATGCTCTTTAGGATCTATATAGAACGCTATGCAAGACTTTTTGAAGATAGTAATTGAGCATTACCTCATAATGAAAAGAGTATCAAGTTATTGCTTGCCGAGGAGAAATTTTTAAAGATAAAGCAAGTTATGGAAGAAGAGCAAACTCAACCTGAGTTTTTGCAAGAATTGTTGCAAAGTCTTCTTAAGGATTACAAATCCTTATGGAAATTCAACCACTAAGGCAAGAAACTCCTAACAAATCGAGGATCAAGAAGAGAAGGTATTGCGGAACTGCTTGTGAGGTCGAGACTTCAAAAAGCTAATCAAGCCATAAATGAAAGTCAATTCCTAATGAAATGAGAATCCAGATTTGGAGATTCAGAAGCTGCAGTGTTTAGAAGAAATGAAAGAATGATGAATGATTTAGGAATAAGAAGAATTTCGAATGGAGGAGAATCGATATTGATTATAGAGGATATGTGAAGATAAGATTTATGAGATTAAGGATAAATTCAATGGTCTAGCATTGAATTCGAAAAATCATTCAAGAAGAAGAGAGCTTTGTGAGTCTGAAGCTAGAGCTCGAATTCAGAAGATTATCATTGACGTGATGGACGATGATTTGGGATTTTGCGGTTCTCGAATACGTTACACTATCCAGTTTCGCAAAACTGAAGAGCCTAAGGATTCCACTTAATAATGGGAGACGAGCATATTAACACTACTCTAGAAACGGAGACGATTAGTGTTGAGATCCTTGTTTCAAACCCAAGTGAGTCTGAGGGTCTTTCCGACAATGAAAGCGAGTGTGATATGCCTGTTTGTGATGTATCTTCTCCGATTTTTACGGTTTCTATAATCCTCTTTTCGATTCTAACGGACACCTTCTTAGTAATGATGTGTACAGTATCCGAAGAGGAAATTCAAAAGGATGTATTTAATTCTTTCTCAATCCTCTTATGAATTTTGACGATGAAATCATTACTAATGAAAGTAATCTTCTTTCTAAAAAAGGATTTTGACGAAATTATTTCTAATTCAATCGGAATGATGAAATGTGCTTTAACACCGAATTGATCTTTTAGAATCTCTACTAAATCGTGATTCTCGATTGATTCTAATAAAGACCCGATTCTATTTTTGATGGTTTTTTTCTCGACTTCCTGGAAGCTTCATTATTCTGAAAATGTTGATACAAGTTTCGAGTACTCTCTCTTATTCTCCTATATACCCGTTGTAGGATTGTGACATCTCTTATAGAGGAGATCGATTATTCTTACTTCCGATGAATCGATGCCAAGGGCATTGGAGAGCAGACGATTAACTCGGAAGGGGATTTTTAGTTTTCTTGAAGGTATTGCTCATTCAATGATTCTCTTCCCTCTTCCCGAAAATGAGTCTATATAACCTTGATAGTTTTGATAATCCGGAATCACCGGTTGTTAAGAGTTGTTTTGATTTTGAGCCGTAGCGCCGTGACGATGATTTTGTTGGGCTTAATAATCCATACTTCAAAATAAGTCTCTGATGGAATCTTTTGATTTCGGGGAAGGTGAAAATGTGTCTTCTCTAAATGTTGAAGATGGAAGATTCCTTCACATTTACTATTCGATCTTTTATACCATTGTAACCTATCCGAGGTTTTAACCCACATCTTACTCCACAGGGGTTGAAGACTAAAGTTTTTTTAACCTGGAATTTTTGATAATGATGACCTTACAAGAAAGAGTCTTTAACTCTTGATGTTTTTGACCCCTCCAACAACCCTTAATGGACTTTCATGTTACCAAAGCATTTTCCGGGTTCACCTTTTCTCTATTGAAAATATTTTCTAAAAAGTTTTTTGAACCCAATCAAAAAGGTTCGTATTATCTTCATCATTAGGTTTGGGAGGTTTCCACCTTTAGAATTTCTTTCCCCAACGATTATCCACATGATAATCTAGTTTGGGGAAATACTCAAGCGAAGGGGAATCTATAATAAACAAGCGACTTCGAGGAGGCACCCATTGTTATTCTTTATTTTCTTTTGATTTTGTCATTACTTCCCCAAGGACAAATCAATTCTCCTGGGTCAAGTATAGCTTTGTACTTGGTTAACAAAAAGCTAAGCCGTTTTAAATCCGATTTTGAGTTAACAATGACAATTTGAGAGGAAAGCTTGTTCTTTTTCGTTCTTTGTTGGATTGTTTGTGATTTTTGTCTAGGTTTTTCCGAATTTTGGGAAGACTCATGGTTCTTATTGTGGAAGAAAATAAGTGATGATCTCCATCTTATCTTCATAAGTGGGGAAATCTTTTATCCTTGTCTTTATCGAACTAACAATCTATTTCTTTTGGCATGTCCTTAGAATTTTTGTTAAGATGCCCTTTTGAACCTTATTTTTAAAAACTTTGAGGGACAAGAAAAAAAAATTTAATTGTAGTTTGGAGAAGGTATCTTTCGATATTGACTTGCTCTTCACGCAACCTTGTTTGATCCTTTTTTGAATTACCTTTTTGTGGAAAAGTGAAAATTTTAAAATTTTTGCTTACAAGAGAAGCTCAAAGATGCTTCGTGTTAGGAAAAACCACTTTTTGGTAACGTTGGGAGAAATAGGGATGTTAATTTGACTTGACCGGTGAAAATGCAAGTGATATGTTCTTTAACCTACACATTTTGTGGGGCCAAGCTTTCAAAAAAATCCTATTGCTTTGGATTTTAAATGTGAAGAAACAAGAGATGATGTAGTTAAATATAGTGTATTTGTTAAGCAAGGTTTATGTTGGAAAAACTAATGCTTATATGAATGATTTGTGTATTTTTTACTCCATAGCTCTAAAACATCCTACATCATTTCGTGCTCTTTTTAATTTAACCTAAGTCAACCAATGTCTTTAGAAAAAGTCTTAATTTTGAATAAAGAATTCATTATTTTTGTAAGTAAGATTTTTGGTTTTTCAAATTTTTAAGTTGATTTCTAAAGTGGAATTTTTCCATTCATCAAAAATATATTATAAAAAGAATGCAATGAGATGCTATTTCTAAGCAAAAGCATTATTTTTCGTGCCATGAAGCATTCCGCAAAATTGAATAATAAAAGCTATATATAGTTTTAAATCGTTGGGTATCCATGTTGAGAGTGAGCTCGGATGGGGTCGCAATAAGGATTAAAAAATATTACGTGGAATCAAGGTTCTTAGGCATTCATCACTAGGGGAGCGCGGCCTAGGTGTTGATTTGCAAACTAAGGGACTTTGGATTCTAGGCTTTGTAGGAAAAAAAGTGTTGTCGCGTTAACCCACAAACGTTAGCGGCGGATGTGGGGTTCGAATTCTGAACAACGTTGTTGATGCGATATCCTATTTGGGAGAAAGGCCTAAGTAGGGGTTCGAACTAAGAACAACATTCCTATTGAAAAAAATAAAATAATTTATAGTATATGAAAATAAAAGAATGGTTAAAATTTCATTTTCTAAAATCAATTTATAAGTTTTGTTTCCGAATCTCTTTTAGCTTTGAGTCGAGGTTTATCTATGTTATTATCATTTGAGTCACAAAGGTTATTTGTAAAGCTTAGATGAATTTCTACTATTAAAGATAAATGATCTATGGTTGAGTTAAAAGAGGAACACATCTTAACTCATTAATTTATTCATGGAGTGAAAAGATCAAAGTTGTAAGTATAAGAGCTTATTCATTTAGTTTTATATTGACAATGATCTTGTTTTATGCTTTGTTTAGTATAGGGAAAAGTCTAGGTATGACAATTTTCCTATTTGGCACTCTTATTAATGGGAGTAGCCCTATTTCAATGTGACTAAAAGTTGCAAAATTGCAATTGATTTGCCCATTATTGTGTTTTTTCCATGAGATTAAATGTTGAGAAAAAAGCTTGAGTTGTTTAAGAAAAAGGTGATTCATAAAAGGTGAAAACAAGGGCATTTTGGAAACTTGTTAGTTTACAAAGTGTACACTTGATAACATTGCGTGAGGACACGGCAATCCTTTAGTTTGGGGAATTTTGATAAATGCTTAATTGTATATATAAATTACCCGGGATTTTGCCAAATAAAAGCCAAGAAAATGCCAAAAGAATAGAAAAATGTGTGCTTTTGTGTCTATTGTGCAGGAAAGGTTAAAAAGGACAAAAAGAAGCAAAAACAGTAAAAAACCGACAAGAAACGGGAAAAGACAAGACATGAGTGAAAAGATCAAAGCCGGATCAGCCCGATACAAGAAATGAAGACCCAAAATAAAAGTCAAAGGCCAAAAAGAAAGTCAAAGAATCTATGTTGACAAGTTTACAAAGCTCAAGGGTTCATTTGGATGAAATGAAGATCAAAGGGTTAAAGTTGTCAAAAGATGAAAGTTGTTTATAATAGAGGAAAAAGGAAATATCAACCACAAGGGCCGAATATGACAAAACCTAAAGTTCTTTTACACTACAATGGAGAAAAGGAAACGCAGGGACTGATTTCGCAATTACTTCAAAGATTTAAAACAAAACACGCGGTTTTAAAATCCCTAACCACCTCCCCAACTAACTTTCCCGCCTAAGCCACAATAAACCCAACCTGCCAAATTCCTCTTCCCCGCTCCCCTACTCAAGCTTACCTCGTATTTTCACAATCTCCACATCACTATGCATACGTGTCAAGCCTTGATTGGTCCTAACACCTCATCAACATCATCAAACGGCCATAAATTGAAGAAAAATGATCAACGGCTCACATTGAAGGGAAGATTCGAGAATTTGTCACCTCTCTTCTTCAATTCTCTATAAATAGGACAACTAGGGTTCATTTTAGGAGTAGTTAGCAGTTTTATTTTTTCAGTTTGTAATTTTTCGTATTCTTTTAAGCATTTTCTCTTAAGCTTTTTAAATTCAGCTTTAAACACTTATACCTTTGTTATTTCTACTTGTACTTAATCATTTTGAGTAATAACATTCAGATTTTGAGTTTCAATTGCTTTTGATTTCAATTTTAAGCTGTTTTCATTCAATAAGCTCTCAATAAGCTCTTTTGAGCTTATTCCTGTTCATAAGCTCAAATTTTGTCAAAAATTTGTTTTAAGTCTTTCATTTACTCATTTTATTCATTTCACATCATAGTATGATAACCTGAGTTTATTTGATTCACTTTGGAAGCAACAAGGAGGTAATAAGCTTCATAGAGCTTATTGAGCTTTTAAGCTCAGGTTTAGAGGCTTTGGAAGCCAATAGGTTCATGTTGTTTAAGCCACTCATTCAGATAGAGTGGCTAGGTCTGAGACTTCTCAATTTCAGGTTTAATCATCTTAAATTCATTTTAGTATTAATCTAGCTTATTCAATTTAGCTTATTGTAATGTTCTTGAAAGTTTAAAACTGTCTAATACTGTTTACATATCCTAGAAATACAATTACCTTTAAGTAATAATAGCTAGGATTCATTTAAGTTTCACTTTTTAGATTCTGTCATATTTAGTATAAGTAGCTAAGAGAGTAAGTAGCTTAATTCTACAAATAAGCTTTAGGTTTTAAAGTTCATTTAGCTTAATTAGGTGAATTTTAGTAAGAGTAGATAAAAGGTTTTAGAAGCTTTAGTTTGAAAATAGATTTTTAAGTACAATTTAGTTTAGACAGAATTTCATAACTAGTGTTTGGGTTAAGGCTTATTTGACTTTTTAAGTCAAAGTGATTCTAGATACTTCATTTAGCTGAGTTTAGTCATTTTATCAAATTTTAATTAGATTGTAGAGTCTAGTTTTTGTAGCAATTAGTGTATGAGTTTTAAAGTAGGAGTTTAGACATGCACTTAGAATTTTACCAATTATATCAGCTACAACAGTGTTAATTCTGTTGTAGCTCATTACTTTTCTAGCTATTTTTAGCTTTAGTAATTAGTAGTTAGAGTTTGAAATTGAGCCTGTTAATAGTCCTCTAGTAGCTTAATATAGATAAGCTTTTAAGTTCCATTATAAAGCTCTAATTCTAGCTTATATTTTCTACAAAAGTAGCATGATAGCAGCAGACTAGGTTCTAATTCATTTTCTTGTGATTTTACTTTCTATTTGAAATTGATAAAAACCTTTTACCTAGGTTGATTCAAGGTAAGTAGGATAGCTTATTGTTAGAATTTCAGCTTTTGAGGTTTAGAAATAAGCAGTTTAGCTTATTTGAAAAAGCTTATCTCAGACATAAGCTAAAACTTGCACTTTTTAATCTCATTTTTCTTGTTATTTTGTTTTAAACTTAGCTTATTTCTTTTTAAACATCTCTAGTATACATCATAAGCACCATTTAGCATCTTTTAGATTTCATTTTCAGTAACTAATAAGCTAGAAAAAGGCTAAAACTTAAAAAGATCTTAAACACTTTTGTTTCTGTAACAGTTTTGAAAAAGCTAATTTTGTAGCTTATTGAGTAGATAAAAGTTAAAAGTGCCTTTGTTAAAGTTGGTTAGAATAAGCTCCTCTATAAGTTTGTAGTTTTGAGTTTTTGCTGAAACTCACTTTTTCAATAAGCCAAAAATAAGCTAGATCGTAGGGTATGTTTTGTAATATTGCAATAGTTAAAGGTTAATCGTTTTCATATAAGTGTAAATTTCTAGCATTTACCCCGCCTATCCTTTACTTTTCTTATTAGCACTTTCTACCCTGTCTTTTTAGGTATAAATAAAATAGTTTTTATATTTTTGATTTTAGATTTATAAAATTAGGGTTAAGTTTTAATTGATCAAATTAGTGTTCAATTAGGTTATAAAAATTAGGGCTTTTTATTCCAATAAATTTCTGCACTTTTGTAGTTTTTAAAAACCATTTTTCCCTATTTTTCCAGTTAAATTTGTATTTTCTAGAAATTAAAATAGATTTTAGTTAATTTCTTTTTCTTAGAAAAATCATATAAAATAGAAAAATAGTTGAAAATTTTTGATTCTTTTTGTGAAAATTTTCTTTTTAAATCTAGTATTTTTGAAAAATAAAAGTAAAATTTTAGTTTTAATTTTTAGAAAAAGTTTATTTTTGTTAATTCATTAATCTTTAGAAAATCATAAAAAATAGAAAAATAGTTAAAAAATTTCAATTCGTTTTCCTAAAATTTTCTTTTTAAATTTGTGATTTTTAGGTATAAAGTTTGCTAAAATTGGTGCCTTGGATTTTAAATTTCAGTTTTAGCTCGCGTTTTTACTTTTCGTGCATTTAAATTTCGAGCTAGTTAATTGTTTTTAATTCGTGCTATTATATTTGTAGTATAATCAATAATTCAAAAATCCTTTATCAATCTTAACTCGAATCCGAATTATTCCCAATTCTCAATTCACGATTTCGTTGGACACACCCGAGGAAAAGTCCTTCCCGAATAAAAATATACAAATTGTGTTTTCTTTAGTGAGATTTTTACCTTATATTCTCTGTTTTAGAAATTAATTTTGGAAAGAATTCTTACGGGATTATACTATAAGTACATATTAAATTTGAGTTTTCTACACATCAAATTTATCGAATTTTGGGCGCCGCTGCCATGGGGAAGTCGATGAACGATAGTTGAAGAATATCGTTGAATTATAGTTTGAAGACCCTTCCTTTGAAGTTATTTTGCTATATTTGTATAAAATATAAAAAGTCATTAATTCGATTCCTATCTAATAATAAAAAAATAATAAATAAACTTGGATACTAGCTATTCCATCTTTAAACATTCCAATAAACAACAAAACAAATCGTAAGTTTCTTGCGAGGTACGACGGACCCTTTAAGTTTACAAACTATAAGGGAGTTTTAAGTAAAAGTGATAGTATATTTTCTAAGTAGTCATTGCGGTTAATCCCATTTTTTTTGTTCGCTAAGCTTTTCCGCTCACTTGTGCGTAATCTTGGAGACTTATCGTGAAGCTTGTAATAAACGGTTACCAAAAATATTTTTATTTTCCTTCTTAATAAATAAAAAATTTAATTTTCCCCAAAAAGAATCTTCTCAATCTCAAATTCTTTAATTATCTTATGTATTATTCGGAAAAGCTAAAAATATTCTTCTTATTCCTCTTATTTGTTTAATTCTCATTTTCCTTATCCTCGATAATGTTTAATTCTTATGGCGCCTAATCGTTCAAAATCCCTTTATGCAATCAAAGAATGTTCAACTTGTGGAAGTTGGTACACTAAAGAATGTTGTTCGATAGGAAATCTTAATGACCAGATCATTGTTCCCGTGCCCGACTCTTCTCTGCATTGTGCGGTGTGTGGAACCCCGGTCGATGGTCCGTATTGTCATGGATGTACTCTTATACGTATGAAATTCGAAAAAGATTTGTTTACATATTGTGTTGATAATGGAGTTTTCCAAAACTTTCAAGATACTTCCGAGTCATCCAATGACAATACCAACGTTGTTAATGCTCCTCGAGAGCCAAGCGTTGTTGATCAAGACCCCGGTGTAAATATTTCACAAAATCCTCCACAAATCGACCATAATTGTTGTTATGAGTGCGGTGATTCATTAAATGGGATTTTTTGTCAACAATGCATTTGTGAATCTTGTGGAAAAGGTGCTCATTTCGGTTACAA
Organism: Tanacetum coccineum; assembly: GCA_026074375.1. Classification (NCBI taxonomy): domain Eukaryota; kingdom Viridiplantae; phylum Streptophyta; class Magnoliopsida; order Asterales; family Asteraceae; genus Tanacetum; species Tanacetum coccineum. Next base: position 135,235 of record BQNB010000758.1, read on the forward strand.
CTGTCCACCAAAAGATCCGATCATTTCTGAGCTGGAACCGTGTTACAATCAAAACTTTAGTGATAATAATTTTCCACATGATTCACAAACTCTTCCACAACAATATCTTGTTTGTGCTTATTGCGGGGGTCCACATTTTGATTACCAATGTCAGCCGATGAACCAAGAGTATTTTAATTCTCATTCTTCCGGTTTCGACCAATTTCAACCCCCGCAGTTTTCCGATGTTTATCAGACTCCTCCGGTAGCAAGTATGGAAATGCTACATGCTCAAACGGATCTTATAGAAGCTATGCAAGACTTCTTGAAGAAGTATGATCACATACCTCATAATGAAAAGAGCATCAAGTTATTGCTTGCTGAGGAGAAATTTTTGAAGATCAAGCAAGTTGTGGAAGAAGAGCAAACTCAACCTGAGTTTTTGCAAGAATTGTTGCAAAGTCTTCTTAAGGATTTACAAATCCTTAATGAAATTCAACCACTAAAGCAAGAAATTTCTAACCAAATCCAGAAAGATCAAGAAGAGAAGAGTATTGCGGAACTGCTTGCTGAGGAGAGACTTCAAAAAGCTAATCAAGCCATAAATGAAAGTCAATCTCCTAAAGAAATGAGAATCCAAGATTTGGAGATTCAGAAGCAGCAGTGTTTAGAAGAAATGAAAGAATGGATGAATGATTTAGGAATAAGAGAAATTCGAAAGGAGGAGATCGATATTGATTATAGAAGGAAATGTGAAGATAAGATTTATGAGCTTAAGGATAAATTCAATGGTCTAAGCATTGAAATTCGGAAAATCATACAAGAAGCAGAAGAGCTTAGAGAGTCTGAAGCTAGAGCTCGAATTCAGAAGATTATCATTGACGATGATGACGATGATTTGGGATTTTATGCGGTTCATCCGAATACGATACACACTCCCGTTTCGCAAAACGTAGAGCCTAAGGATTCACTCATAATGGGAGACGAGCATATTAACACTACTCCGGAAACGGAGACGATTAGTGTTGAGACCCTTGTTTCAAACCCAAGTGAGTCCGAGGGTCTTTCCGACAATGAAAGCGAGTGTGATATGCCTGTTTGTGATGTATCTTCTCCGATTTTTACGGTTTTCTCTAATCCTCTTTTCGATTCTAACGACAACTTCTCTAGTGATGATGAGTCATTATCCGAAGAGGAAATTCAAAAGGATGAATTTAATTCTTTCTCCAATCCTCTTTATGATATTGACGATGAAATCATTACAAATGAAAGTAATCTTCTTTCTAAAAAGGATTTAGACGAAATTATTCTAATTCCACCGGGAATTGATGAACCGTGCTTTAACGCCGAATCTGATCTTTTAGAATCTCTACTAAATCGTGATTCTCCGATTGATTCTACAAAGACCGATTCTATTTTTGATGAATTTTCTTTTCCTCGACTTCCGGAAGAACATAATTCTGAAAATGTTGATACAATTATCGAGTCTCTCTCTTATTCTCCTATCCCCGTTGAGGATAGTGACTCTCTTATGGAGGAGATCGATTTATTTCTTACTTCCGATGACTCGATGCCACCGGGCATTGAGAGCGACGATTATGACTCGGAAGGGGATTTTCGTTTTCTTAAAGAATTGCTTATCAATGATTCTTCTCCCCTTCCCGAAAATGAGTCATATAACCTTGATAGTTTTGATAATCCGGAATCACCGGTTGTTAAGAGTTGTTTTGATTTTGAGCCCGTAGCGGCCGTGACGAATGATTTTGATGTGCTTAATAATGATGAATCTTTTGATTCGGGGGAAGGTGAAAATGTTGATTCTCTAAATGTTGAAGAGGAAGATTCCTTCACATTTACTATTCGATCTTTTCTACCATTTGTCACCTATCCCGAGGTTTTACCCGCATCTTACTCCACGGGGAGTGAAGATAAAGTTTTCAATCCGGGTATTTGTGATAATTTGCTTACAAGGAAGAGTTCTTTAACTCTTGATGTTTTTGACCCACTCCACCCACCCTTAATGGACTTTCATGTTACCAAAGCATTTTCCGGGTTCACATTTTCTCTCTTGAAAATCTTTTCTAAAAAGTTTTTTGAACCCGGAATCAAAAATGCTACGGTATATCTTTCATCCTTAGTTTGGGGAGGTTTCCACCTCTTGGAATTTCTTCACCCTCACTATTATCCACCATAATGAACCTAGTTTGGGGAAAGAGTCAAGCGAAGGGGACTCTATAATAAACAAGCGCTTCGTGGGAGGCACCCCATGCTTATCCTTTTTATCTTTTTATTTTCTTTTGATTTTTTTTCTTTGCTTCCCCAAGGACAAATCAATTCGGGGGCGAGTATAGCTTGTACTCGGTTAACAAAAACTAAGCCGTTTTAGAGATGTTTTTGAGCTAACAATGAAAAAATGAGAGGAAGCTTGTTCTTTGTCGTTTCTTGTTTGTTGTTTGATGTTTTGTCTAGGTTTTCCGGATTTTGGAAGATTCATGGTTCAAAATTGTGGAAGGACAAAGCAATGCCCACAATTTCCATTGATGATCTCCAATCTTCTCTTCATAAAGTGGGAAATCTCTTATCCTTGTCTTTATCGAACTAACATCTATTCTTTTGGCATGTCCTTAGAATTTTTGTTAAAGATTCCTTTTGACCCTTATTTTTAAACTTTGAGGACAAAGTTTCATTTTAGTTTGGGGAAGGATATCTTCGATATTGACTTGCACTTCACGCAACCTTGTTTGAACCTTTTTGAATTACCTTTTTGTGAAAAAAAGTGAAATTTTTTAAATTTTTGCTTACAAAAGAAGCTCAATAGAAGCTTAGTTTGGGGAAAAACACCACTTTTTGGTAATCCGTTGGTGAGAAATAGGAGTTAATTTTGACTTGACCGGGTGAAAATGCCCTAGCTAGTTCTTTAACCTACCTTTTGTGGGGCCAAGCTTTCACAAATCCTATTGCATTGGATTTTAAAAATGTGAAGAACAAGAGATGATGTAGTTAAATATAAGTGTATTTGCTTAAGCAAGGTTTATTTGGAAAACCTAAAGCTTATATGAATGATTTGTGTCTTTTTACTCCCACAAGCTCTTAACACACCTAATCATACGTGCTCTTTTTAATTTAACTAAGTCAACCAATGTCTTTAGAAAAAGTCTTACATTTTGAAAAAGAATTCATTTTAATATGTAAGTAAGATTTTTGGTTTCAAATTTATAAGTTGCTTTTCTAAAATGAAATTTTTCCATTCATCAAAAAGATAATTATAAAAAGAATGCCAATGAAGCATTTCTAATGCAAAAGCATTATTTTTCGTGCCAATGAAGCATTCGCAAAAATAGAATAATAAAAGCTATATATAGTTTTAATCGTTGGCGTATCCATGTTGAGAGTGAGACTCGGATGGGGTCGCAACTAAGGATTAAAACTATGTACGTGGAATCAAGGTTCGTAGGCATTCATCACTAGGGAGCGCGGCCTAGGTGATGATTGCAACTAAGGGACTTTGGATTCTAGGCTTTGTAGGAAAAGGTGTTGTCGCGATAACCCACAAACGTTAGCAGCGGAGTGGGGGTTCGAACTAAGAACACCGGTTGTTGATGCGATATCCTATTTGGGAGAAAGGCCTAAGTAGGGGTTCGAACTAAGAACAACATTCCTATTGCAAAAAAATAATAATTTATAAGTATATGGAAAATAAAAGAATGGTTAAAATTTCATTTTCTTAAATCAATTTATAAGTTTTGTTTCCTAATCTCTTTTAGCTTTGAGTCGAGGTTTATCTATGTTATTAACATTTAAGCTCACAAGGCTTATTTGTAAAGCTTAGATGAATTTCAACTATGAAGATAAATTGATCTATGGTTGAGTTAAAAAGAGTGCACACATCTTAATCATTAATTTATTCCTGGGAGTGAAAAGTTCACAAGTTGTAAGTATAAGAGCTTAATCATTTGGACTTATATTGACAATGATCTTGTTTAATAGCTTTGTTTAGTCTAGTGAAAAGTCAAGGATGACGAATTTTCCTCTTTTGTGCTCTATTAATCGGGAGTAGCCTATTTCAATGAGCCTAAAAGTTGCAAAATTGCAATGATTGCCATTAATGTGTTTCCATGAGATTAAATGTTGAGAAAAGCTTGAGTTGTTTTAAAAAGGTGATTCATAAAAGGTGAAAACAAGGGCATTTTGGAAACTTGTTAGTTTACAAAGTGTACACTTGATAACATTGCGTGAGGACACGGCAATCCTTTAGTTTGGGGAATTTTGATAAATGCTTAATTGTACATATTAAATACCCGGGATTTTGCCAAATAAAAGCCAGAAAATGCCAAAAGAATAGAAAAATGTGTGCTTTTATGTCTAATGTGCAGGAAAGGATAAGAAGGACAAAATGAAGTAAAAACAGTAAAAAACCGACAAGGAACGAAAGAGACAAGAAAAAGAGTGAAGACGGAAAGCCAAATCAAAAGCCGGACCAGATTGATACAAGAAATGAAGCTCAAGATAAAAGTCAAGGACCAATATTGACAAGTCTTCAAAGTTCAAAGGTTTATTTGGAAGTTTGAAGTTCAAAAGGACCAAATTTGCAAAAAGGAAGAAAGTTGTTTATAAAGGGAGAAAAATGAGATATGAACCACAAGGGCCATTATTGACAATTTCGAAACTTGTTTTTTACACTACACTAGAGGATATATAACCCTTGGGGACTTGTTTTGCCAAGTCCCCAAAACTCTTATAACCACAAGGACCATGACTGAAAGATAAACATACACCTTCAAGGACCATTTGTGCCAATCTCTCAAACCCACACCCTGTCACTCTCTTTTTCATACAACAAGTTTTCCCGCCTTTTTTTCCCCACAACCCAACTCACGGGTTAACTACCCTCCTTTTACCCTGCAACCTAAACCACACCATGGACAAACCATTCCCCCCTCCCCCACTAAAACCCTAATCCCAATTGGCAATCCCACAAATCCCCAAGGCTTGTTCGACGGTCAAGATTTGTTTTTGGTTTTGCTCTCACCAAACTAACACAACAAACACATGGGTTTGAAGACTCAGTTATAAAAGAGGAAGAAGACAGAAGAAACCGGGGGTAGTTAGTTGTTGTCTTTGTTTTAATTTTCAGTTTTGTATTTTCTTCAATAATAAGCATTTTTCTTTTAAGTTTTTAAATTCAGCTTTGATCACTTGTACTTTCCTCATTTCAGTTTGTACTAATTCATTTGAGTAATCACATTTAGTTTCCAAGTTTACTTGAACTTTGATTCCAATTTTAAGTCGTTTTCATCAAATAAGCTCTTAATAAGCTCATTTGAGCTTATTTCTTTTCATAAGCTCAAATTTAGTTCAAATCCTGTTTTTAAGCATTCATTTACTCAATCTTATCAATTTACATTCAAAGCACGATCACTTGAGATGATTTGAGTTCATATTGGAAGCAACAAGGCAAATAAGCTTAAATCTAGCTTATTGAGGTTTAGAGGCTAGGGAGCCAATAGGATCAAGCTTTTTAAAGTCACTCACTCAGATAGAGTGACTTTAGTGTCTGAGACAACACAAATACAGGTTTTACTTTCTCAATTTCAGTTTAGCATTTAGAGCTTATTACTAATTGCTTATTCTTATGAGTTTTAATGACTATTCCTGTTTCATATAGCTTAGTTAGGATTTAGATGTGTTAGTTTAAAGCTGTCTTAGTTTAAAAACTCATTTAGATTTCATACCTTCATTTCTGTCATTAGTAGTAGTATAAGCCTAGTAGAGTAAGCAGCTTATTTCTCCTAATAAGCTAGTACTTTTATAGCTTAAAAAGCTTTATTAGGTCATTTTAAATAGAAGTAGATAAAATGTTTTAGCTGTATTAGCTTTTAGATAGTTTTTAAGTGCAATAAGGTTTGGACAGCTTTCTATTAAGGAGTGTTTGGAACTAGGTGTATTTGACTCTTAAAGTCAAAGTTTTCCTATAAAAACCTTTTATACAGCTGAGTTAGGACATATTTTAAAGTTTTAAAAAGCTTTTAGAAGTTAGTTAGTAAAATTCAAAAGTTTAGAGTGTAAAAACTTTGAATTTGCACCAGGACAGTTTTTGTGATCAAGCATTTTTAGTGATTAGAGATTCAAGGCAAGTTAGAGCACAAACATAGTTAATACAGGACTACATACATGGATTGAGTTAGTGTAAGAGTTTTTTAGGTGACAACTAAGCCTGCACTTTTTGTTCCTTGCAAATTGCATCAGCAACAACAGGATAAAGCTGTTGTTGCTAGTAAAATTTTTAGTATCATTTTAGCCTTAGTGATTAGGAGTTAGAAGTTGATTTTGAGCATTTCCATAGTTCACTAGTAGCTTAATATAAATAAGCACTTAAGTTTCTTTTATCAGCTTCATTCTAGCTTATTTTTCCTGTCAAAAAGTAGTATAGTAGTACTTTTGATTCCTAGCTTAATTTTCTCATTTTGAATTTTCACTTTTAGTTAGAATTTTACAAAATCTTTTATCTAGGTTAATTCAAAGTTAAAAGCTTAGCTTATTTTCAAAATTTAAGCTGTTAAGGTGCACTAATAAGTTTTTTAGCTTTTTAGCAAAAGCTTATTTCAGTTTAATCAAAAACTTGCACTATTTCAGTTTAATTTTCTTGTAATCTTTGTTAAAACTTAGCTTATTTTTCTATAGATATCTTTAGTGCACATCTTAATCTACAAGTAGCATCTTTTAGTTTTCATTTTCATCTATTAATAAGCAAGTAATAAGCCAAAAACTTAAAAAGCTTAAGGGTCTGTTTAGTACTTTTCCCATAGTTCAGGGTTAACCGTTTACACTGTTGTGTAAATTTGCAAAATTTAGCCCGCCTACCCTTTTCTTTCCTTTCTTACACTATCTACCCTGTTCTTTCTAGAATAATAAATAGATTTAATATTTTTAGTAATTAGTTTTATTAAATTAGGGTTTATATTTTAATTGATCAAATTAGGTTGCAATTAGGACATAAAAATTAGGGCTTTTATTTTCACTAAATTTCTTACATTTTCTACCCTGTCTTTCTAGAATAATAAAATAGATTTAATATTTTTAGAATTTAGTTTTATAAAATTAGGGTTTAGTTTTAATAAATCAAATTAGTGTTCAATTAGCTTATAAAAATTAGGGCTTTTTGATCCATTTGATTTCTGCACTCTTTTAGTATTTTAAAACCATTTTTCCATATTTTTCCAGTTAAATTTGTATTTTCTAGGAATTAAAATAGATTTTAGTGAATTACTTTTTCTTAGAAAAATCATAAAAAATAGAAAAATAGTTGAAAAATTAAAATTCTTTTTGCAATAATTTTCTTTTTAAATCTAGTATTTTTGAAAAATAAAAGTAAAATTTTAGTGATAATTTTTAGAAAAAGTTTATTTTTGTTAATTCATTTTTCTTAAAAAATTCATAAAAAATTCAAAAATAGTTAAAAAATTCCAATTCTTTTTCCTAAAATTTTCTTTTTAAATTTGTGATTTTTAGGTAAAAAGTTTGTTAAAAGTAGTGTCTTAGATTTTAAATTTCAATTTTAGCTCGCGTTTTTACTTTTCGTGCATTTAAATTTCGAGCTAGTTAATTGTCTTTAATTCGTGCTATTAAATTTGTAGTATAATCAAAAGTTCAAAAAAATCCTTTATCAATCTTAACTCGAATCCGAATTATTCCAAATCTCAATTCACGATTTCGTTGGGACACGACCCGAGTAGTACAATACTTCCCGGATAAAAATATACATATTGTGTTTTCTTTAGTGAGATTTTTACCTTATATTTCTCTTGTTTGAGAAGTATTTTGGAAATAAATTTTCACGGGATTAATACTATACGTATATAAATTTGTTTGCTTTTACTACACAAACCAAATTTTGGCGACCTTTTTTGTGAAAAGTGAAAATTTTTAAATTTTTGCTTACAAGAAAAGCTCAAAAGAAGCTTAGTTTGGGGAAAAACACCAATTTTTGGTAGTCTGTTGGTGAGAAATAGGAGTCAATTTTTACTTGACCGGGTGAAAATGCCCTAGCTAGTTCTTTAACCTACCTTTTGTGGGGCCAAGCTTTCACAAATCCTATTGCTTTGGATTTTAAAATGTGAAGAACAAGAGATGATGTAGTTAAATATAAGTGTATTTGTAAGGTGAGGTTTAGGAAAATGTGATAGCTACTTCTAAGTAGTCATTGCGGCTCGCTAAGCTTTTCCGCTTACTTGTGCGTAATCTTGGAGACTTATCGTGAAGCTTGTAATAAACGGTTACCAAAAATATTTTTATTTTCATTCTTAATAAATACTAAAAATTGTAAATTTCCCCAAAAATAATCTTCTTAATCTCAAATTCTTCTTTTTTAGTGCTATGCGCAACTCGATCCTCATTGGATACCACAATTCCAAGAAGACGTTAATGTCGACGATCTCGTCACCGACAAGAAGGCAATTCCCTCTCATTTTGGGGTCGATTCAAATGGCCGTAATGATCGACCTATGGCCGAGGCAAACTTCAAGGCTCCCACGGAAGGGATTGGTACAAGTGTTGTGTTAGTACCACTCTTTAATGCTCAATTTTGAACTTAATTCCTCTCTCATTAATTTGTGCAATTCCGAATTTTCGAGGAGTTATGTGAGGGAGCCTCATGCTCACATTCGTCATTTTGGGAGCATAAGAAACAACCAAAGGTACCCCGGATGTGCCTAACACACCATCAAAACTTCCTTCTTTTCATTTTCTCTTGAGGGGTTGCCAAAACGTGGTCTCGACAAAGAATCCCCGAATTTATTCTTACATGGGATGACTTAGTTTCTAATTTCAAACTTTTTCTTTCCACTTCTAAAGTCCACCATTCTTCGGAACGAAATTTCAAATTTTTGTCAAATTGCTCAGCATCTTTCTCCGAAGCTTGGGAAGCGTTTCATGGAACTTCTGAGGAAAGTGTCCTCACCATGGTTTTTTCACTCATGCACCACTTGACACTTCTATTAATTCTTTGAGCTATAATGATCAAGATTCTCTTAATTTCGCTGACCTGTGGAAATTTCTCTACAAAGTCCTACCGAGGACTACAAAATCATAGAGAATAAGGCCAAAGTTAGATGTTCACGGAACGCCGTGATGCGAGTGAGTACGAATGCTCCTCCCTCATCTAATTCATCATCTAACTTTGAGTTCCAACAAATGGCAGCGGCATTAGAGGATAAGATGACTTTGACCTTTAGGAATGAAATGAATGAGATGAAAAACATGATGAAAGCTCTTGTGCCTAATCCCGCTCCGATTAAAGCGGTTGAGGAAAGGTGTACCACTTGTGGTAGTAATCATAGTTTTAATGTGTGCCCAATGACTAGAGGAGGTTATGAGTACCGGTTTATCTGATTAATTTCCAACAAAAACCGCTTCGGTTGGTTAATTTTGTTCAAAATGAAATTCCGTGTGGTATCAGAACTCCCAATTTAGCAAACCAAATAAGTCCACCAGGCTTTTCTCAACCCAATCAACAAGCTTTTTAGGACCTAACCATGGATATAATGGGAAACCTAAGGGTATCAATGGGATGAGAAATGTGATCACAAAACCAACCAAGTTTACATGGAGCTAACTCGGGCTTACACAACCAAGCTCAAAGCTTATCAAGCCCGGTAACTACAAGCTCCGGTTTACTATCAAGGTTTGAGGCATACAACAAAAGCAAATTTGATGTTTACTTTTGTATAATTTGCAAAAGAATTTGAATGATTTCAAAAAGGAACAACAAGATTTTCAAAATGAGCAAAGGAAGTTTTCAAAATATGAATGCTCAACATGTTTCAAAAGAATATGGGAAGAAATAGCAATGATACATGTTAGGAACTTTACCTAGTAATACCATCACAAATCAAAGGTTTGAAGCTAGAGCCTTTACGACTCGAAGCGACTTTCTTTACACAAAGGTGATGCCACCAATTCTCCTCCTCTCTATGTTGAGATGAACCTTTGAATGAAAAGGAAACGAGGTGACTAGCCAAGGATAAGGTGCTACCGAGCACCAAAGACATCCAGCCTCCGGTTATCAAAAAATCTTATGATCCGGTTTAGCGGTTAGCCGTCCAATTTCTCTGAGCTTCTTCTGCTCAAGTTGATAAATTCTCCACATCAAAAGAACCTTTAAACCAGACCAGTCTTCCATATCCTTCTAGTGTAGAGTATGATGTAAGTTAGGTGAAAATGATAAAGTGCAAATCCAAAAGTTTTGGGAAATGTTCAAAAAGATTCATGTGGATATTACTTTGGCGGATGCTTTGATCTTAATGCCTAAGTATCAAAAGATGTTAAAAAGCTTGTTGTCAAACAAAGAAAAGTTAAACGAAATGGCTAATACACCGGTGAGTGAGAAGTGCTCGGCGATCATTCTCAAAAAGCTTCCCGAAAAGCTTGAGGATCCCGGACAGTTTCTCATCCCGTGTAATTTTAGTGAGCTTAAATGCAAAGCCCTAGCCGACTTAGGTGCTAGTATCAACCTTATGCCATTCTCCGTGTATACACAAAGTTAGGCCTTCCCGCATTGCAATCTACCCGGATGACCTTAGAACTAGCGAATTGCTCTCTTTGTGTTCCTAAAGGAATTGCTAGAGATGTCTTGGTCCCGGTGGGAAGATTTACTTTCCCGGCCGATTTTGTTGTAGTAGACTTTGAGTGTAATTACCGAGTACCTTTGATACTTGGTAGGCCTTTCTTAAGGACCGCACGGGTTTTAATTGATGTCCACGGGGAAGAGATAGTGATAAGGGATGGTATGAAAGAGTAGTTTTTAACCGGAGATGGTAGTCAAGATAAGAGTTCAATCCACATGATGGACATTTTGATGACCGAGGTAAAGTGTTTGTGAACTGGAATGATGACATCTTCTTCTCCCACATCTCCTATTGCTTGAAGAGTTTGAATCCTTTTGGAGAAAAATTATTAGACAAAAGGAGAAGCTTCAAAGGAATAATCTGACCCAGTTGCTAGAAGAAAGGCTTGTTTTTTAGATAAGTTTAGAATCATTAACCAAGGAAGAGTTATTCATTCACCTAAAGTTGCTTCCATAGGTGCAATTTCACACATCTTTCCAAACAATAATCTTGAGGACTCTTTCAAAATGGGGGATGAGGATCTTAACTTTATTCCAAACAAAGAATTAGACAAAGAAGATCTCATTCCAATTTCCCAAGGAGTCCAAAATGGAAATGAGTGTGATTTTCCTACTTCTTTCATTCCTTTTGAAGGAAGGGAAATGATTTCTTGGAGGAAGAAGAACATCGACGAGATGTTTTAAAACATGATGAGTCTTTAAACATGGATTTAAATGATGAATTTAATGATGAGGATGGTGATATAATTTTCTTGGAAAAATTACTTGAAAATGAGAATTTCTTTGAAATGAATGATAAAAAGGTTGAATTTTTGGAAAGAAAGACTAAAGAGGATTTTGAAACAAAAGATGAACCTAAGAAAAAGAAAGAGTTACAAGTTTTTCATCACGACTTGGAAAACTTTAACATTTAGAGGGACACTCTTTACTGTGGGAATGAATTAGTGTTTTTATGAGGATTTTAATCTCGTGGATATGTTATCCCCATGATCGTTCAGGGAAAGATATTTGACCCGGGGATAACATTTCATGAGAAATCTTTTGAAAAGGATACTTTTAAGGACAAGAGTTCAAAAGAGTTAGCACCATCTAAAGCTCTTTTGACTCTTGATGTTTTTGACCCACTCCACCCACCCTTAATGGACTTTCATGTTACCAAAGCATTGTCCGGGTTCACATTTTCTCTCTTGAAAATATTTTCTAAAAAGTTTTTTGAACCCGGAATCAAAAATGCTACGGTATATCTTTCATCCTTAGTTTGGGGAGGTTTCCACCTCTTGGAATTTCTTCACCCTCACTATTACCCACCATGATAATCTAGTTGGGAAGAGTAAGCGAAGGGGACTCTATATATAACAATGCGCTTCGTGGGAGGCACCCCACTGCTTATCCTTTTATATTTTCTTTGATTTTTATCTTTGTTTTCCCCAAGGTCAAATCAATTTCGGGAGGTAAAGTATAGCTTGTACTTGGTTAAACAAAAACTAAGCCGTTTTAAAAGATGTTTTTGAGCTAACAATGTAAAAAAATGAGAGGGAAGCTTGTTCTTTTTTGTTTCTTGTTGGTTGTTTGTGCTTATTTGTCTAGGTTTTCCGGATTTTGGAAGACTCATGGTTCAAATTTGTGGAAGGACAAAGCAATGCCCACAATTTCCATTGATGGTCTCCAATCTTCTCTTCATAAAGTGGGAAATCTCTTATCCTTGTCTTTATCGAACTAACATCTATTCTTTTGGCATGTCCTTAGAATTTTTGTTAAAGATTCCTTTTTTTAACCTTATTTTTTTTTAAACATTGAGGAAAGTTTCATTTTAGTTTGGGGAGGATATCTTCGATATTGACTTGGCACTTCCGCAACCTTGTTTGAACTTTTTGAATTATCTTTTTTATGGAAAAAGTTGAAAATTTAAATTTTTGTTACAAGAGAGCTCAAAAGAAAGGCTTAGTGTTTGGGGAAAAACACCACTTTTTGGTAATCCGTTGGTGAGAAATAGGAGTTAATTTTGACTTGACCGGTGTGAAAAATGCCCTAGCTAGTTCTTTAACCTACCTTTTGTGGGGCCAAGCTTTTCACAAATCCTATGGCTTTGGATATTTAAAACTGGTGAAGAACAAGAGTGATTTTATTTAATATAGTTTATTTGCTTAAGCCAAGGTTTATAAGGAAAACCTAAAGCTAACGCCAGATGACGCCAACTCTTTATACACCTAAGAACCACTCTACGTCCCATCCCCACCTCTATCAAAACCAACCAAAACACAAACTATCTCAAAATATCATTTACCACTAACGACAATACACATTACCCTATTACTCTCCAGTCATACCCATTATTAACCAGTTGTGTTTTTTTTTTATTCATTAAAAATATGAAGTTAAATGAAATATATGACTATATCTCCAATGATTTAACTGATAATCTAGAGTGACTAAATGGATAATTTTCCCTTCATCAAAAATATTACTTCGATGCATCAAACTCCAGCAATGATGCTTTTCTACATGCAAAAGCATTATATTTCGTGCCAATGCCATGCATTCGCAAAAAATATAATCGACCCCGCTATATATGTTTTAATCGTTGGGTATCCATGTTGAAGAGGAGATCGATGGGGGTCGCAACTAAGGATTAAAACTATGTAGTGGAATCAAGGTTCGTAGGCATTATCAATAGGAGCGTGGCTAGGTGGATGATTGCAAATATGGGACTTTTGGATTCTATTTTTTTTTTTTTTTTTTTTTTTTTTTTTCTTTTTTTTTTTTTTTTTTTTTTTTTCTTTTTTTTTTTTTTTTTTTTTTTGTTTCCTTTTTTATTTTTTTTTTTTCTTCTATTTTGTGTGTTTTTTATTTCTTTTTTTTTTTTAGGCTTTGTAGACCGCGAAAAAAGGTGTTGTCGCGATAACCCACAACCGTTAGCAGCGGATATAGTGGGGGTTTTCGAACATAAGACACCGGTTGTTGATGCGATATCTATTTGGAGAAAGGCTGAGTAGGGTTCGAACTAAAGAACAACTTCAATGATGAAAACACATATTAAAACGTTAAACAGTAGTAACTTCTTAAAAGCGGAGGAGAAATCCATCAATACACTGTTGATCCCACTTTTTAATGGATCTTGAACGCGCACACGCGCTGCTTGTAGAGTAGAGAGAGAGATAGAGAGAGGGCTCAAGATAAAATCCTACGCAACTATGATAGAAAAGAGAGTTTGTTTTTTACCACTCTCATCTCTCATATCTGTTTTTTATTCTCACCATTTTCTAATCAAGACTTTAAAGCTTTTAGATCATTCCCTCTGCTCAGCTCGCCAATCAAATATTGAATCTAATTACATCAAATGCAGAGATTGTAGAATCTAGATTTGTAGAGATATATTCTTGTCAGTATCGGATATCGAGCACGCGCTGCTCATGTGAATTAGCATTCTAGTTTCATTGTAATCTTATAAAGAGAGATCTAGGAGCTAGTAAATCTCAATGATGCTTTATTTTTGAATAAAAAACAGGGTAGATAGAGAGAAATATAGCATATAGTACTCTTATTATCAATATAGATCTTTGTATGCATAAAGTTATACCCATATAATCAAGCAATTGATTTTGAATCTAAAGCACTTGGCTACATCAACTTGAAGCAGCTACATATTCAGGATCTATTGTAGAATTAGCAACCACAATCTGCTTCTTGCACTGCCATGAAATCAATTTACACCCAAGGAATTGACAACCTCTGTTGGGACTTCCTATCCGACTTGCTCCAGCATAATCACTATCGTGTATGCTACAAACAAAGGTGAATCTTTTAGATGCCAATGACCTAATTTATGACCTTTTAAGTATCTAAAAATTCTTTTCACAGCATAAAGATGTGACACTTTTGGGTTGACTTGTATCTTGCATAGGCACACACTGCAAACATAATATCAGGTCTTGAAGAAGTAGGATACATCAATGAACCAATCATTGATCTATATAAATGAACATCCACTTCTTTACCATCTTCATCATGAGCAGATCCTTTGGGAGTTTCCATAGGTTTGCTTGCTGTCTTGACATCAGTTAACCAAATTTCTTTTAAAATCTTAGTCACATACGTGTCTTGACTGATAAATATCCCATCTACACTGCGCGTTTTACATTGCAGCCTAAGATGAAGTGAGTTCACCTATAGAACTCATTTGAAACTTATGCATCATCTTCTCAAACTCTGTGCATAATGACTTCTTTATAGAACCAAAAATGATATCATCTACATACACTTAAACTAGTAAAATATCACCTTTGTCCCTTCTGATAAACAAAGTTTTGTCTATTTTTCCTCTTTGAACCCATTGGTCCAACAATAAGTTGGCCAATGTTTTCATAACCAAGCTCTGGGAAGCTTGATGGCAGTCATTAAAGTTGCTCTTTTTCTACTTTGGTATACCTTTACGGGATGTCTGGATCTTAAATCCTTAGGTAATTGACAAACTTAGCCTTCCTCTTCAATCTTACCATAAAGAAAAGCACTCTTGACATCCATCTGGTACACCACAAAGTCTTTAAATAAGGCATAGGCTAAGAATAGCCTAATTGCTTCAATTCTGGCAATAGGGGCAAAGACTTCATCATAGTTAATCCCTTCTTCTTGTGTGTACCCTTGAGCAACCAATCTTTCTTTGTTCTTTATCACAATGCCTCTTTTATCCTTCTTGTTCCTATAAACCCATTTAGTCCCAGTAGCCCTTTTTTTTATTTGGTAAATCCACCAGGGTCCAAACCTTTTGTAATTTGAATTGTAAAGTCATCCTCCATGCTTTTATCCAGCTTGGATATTTAGGTGCCGATGAATTACCTTTTAGGGGTCTTCTTGTGATAAAAAAGCAGCAAACATGCAATTTGAAAGTCTTTATGGTTTGTTCTTTGCTGAATGAACTTAACCATACCATGTTCTTCCAAATTTCTTTGTCATTTCTTCTTTTGTGGGTGCTGAATTTATAGTCTCCAATATTAGTTTCATACTGGATGATCTTTATGTCCTCCTTGTAGTTGGATATGACTGACAAGCATAAATGCATCCAAATTATTTAATGTTCAGCCTCCTGCACAACCATCTGTCACTCGCATCATTGGGGAATAGGCTCATATCTTCGTGTGTATTCAGGAATTATTAAGATCATCACTCGCGCGCTCTGCTTCATATGCTGTGTTTTGCACCCATTACAACATTAACTTCTATGCAGCAGCATTAAAGTGTAAATAACAGCATTAACATTGTTAGTGCTGTTTCCATCACTAGCAGTATTAACATTGTTAGTGCTGTTAACATTATCATCCTTCTCTTGATCATCTCTTTCATCCTCTTTACTTGGATCACCATCAACCTTCTTTTCACCATTACTTGAAGGTTTGAATCTAGCATCAGGAGAACTCTTTGAACTTTAAGAGAATAGTGGATCAGCAGGGGCTACAATGGTTAGATAATGTAATATTTGCCATGGTATATCTCATTCCTATCTTTACCAGAGTCGATAGATATCGCATATTGCTTTTGTACCTGCATTCCATATAGAATAGCAGTATTTCCCTGCAATAACGGGCTTATAATTCACTCGCGCGCGATCAGCGCGCGCGCGTTAGTGCATCAATATCAAAAAGCCAGTTTTGGTTAACTTCCTGCAATATTAGGTGTATTCTCACTAAACTGGACATGTAGGTTCTCTTCAACTATCCTAGTTCTACTGTTGAATACTCTAAATGCTTTATTATTGATTGAGTACCCAACAAAGAATCATTCATCAGCCTTACCATCAAACTTGCCTAAGTGATCTATGGTATTGAGAATTGTAACAGGACACCCAAATGGTCTCATAAAGCCTAAAGCTGGTTTTCTACCAAGAAAAAGTTCATAAGGGGTCTTGTTATGAGGCTTAGTTTACAATACCCTATTTTGCACATAGCAAGCAGTATTAACTGCTTCAGCCCAAAAAGTAGTAGGTAGCTTATAATCAGCTAGCATTGTCTAGCTTGCCTCAATTGTGTTCTATTTTTCCTCTCAGCTACTCCATTTTGTCAGGAGTTCTTCTACTTAAATTTCTTTTTTACATTTTCTCTCACAAAACTGATTCATCTCCTTATTCTTGAACTCAGTTCCATTGTCACACCTAATTACCTTAACCCTTTGATCTATTAGATTTTCTACTCCAGTTATAAAGGACTTAAGAATACACTAGTCTATCTTAGTAGCTAAAATGAAAAACCCAACTAAACCTACTGAATCATCTATGAAACTAGGCAATACATCTTTTTCTTAGCGTTTTTACAAATGCTGGACCAAACATATCCATGTGCAACATATGTAAGGTTGGCTGATTGGCTTACTGTTTTGACTTACAAAAGCTCTATGTTGCTTCCCTTTTGTCAGCAAAACATGTTTGATCATTTTCAAAAGTTGGGTAAGGTAACCTCTTACAGAATTTCTTTAAACCAGTTTATATCATAGTTTTGAAATTTATGTGTTCAAGTCTCCTATGCTAAAGTTTAGATTCATCAGATGTGGCTTTTGCAAAGAGACAAGACCTCCTTTAGGAACAATATTCTTTAAATCAACACTTTACATATTGTTCTTTCTAAGAACTTTAAGTAAAACATGTCTTTCATCAGTTAACTTAAAGTTTAGAGATAAAACAATACATTCAATGTCGTTAAAGAGAACACTATTCTTTTTGTCACGGCTGCGGTTTGTTGAAATTGTTGGATATTGTCTTGAAAAACGGGAAAATCGTTTCCACCTCGAGTTAACGGACAAAGGTTAAAATGGTGATTTGATCCACAAGTGACACATACTTCCTCAACTGCTTTGACGGGTGCAGGAGTAGTAACAACTAAAGCTTTCATTTGATTCATCATTTGGTTCATCTTGATAGTCATCTTATCCTCGAGAGAAGCGGCTATTTGTTGCATATCGAAAGAATTATTAGAAGGTGAAGAATTAGAAAGAGGAGCATCCGTACTCACTCTTGAATCATTAGCACGACTTCTGGAGTAACGAACTTTTGACTTGCTTTCAATAATCGCTAAACCTTCTTGAGGCATCTTGTCTAAGAAATTGCCACCTGCTGCAGAATCTAAGGCATCTTGATCGTTTGAATTCAAAGAGTTGTAAAAAGTATCGAGTTGGTGTAGTTCCGAGAAGCCATGGTGAGGACATTGACGAAGGAGTCCTTTAAAACGTTCCCATGCTTCGTTAAAGGTTTCGTTGGGTTCTTGGAAAAAATTGGTGATTTTGTTTCGGAGGTAAGTTGTTTTTGATGGTGGGAAGAATTGGTTTATGAATTTTGAAACAAGGTCGTCCCATGTGAGAATTGATCTAGGAGGTTCTTTGTCTAACCAATCTCGGGCTTCACCGTCTAGAGAAAAAGGGAAAAGCAAAAGCTTAACGAAGTGTTCGGAACTTCCTGGATGTCTAAAACGTTGAAGTGACTTGTTAAAAAAATCCGAAGGTGATTGTGAGGTATTGTCTACCCGTAAACTTATTGCTTTGCACAAGATTGATTAAAGGTTGCTTGAGCTGAAATTGTTAAGCATATGATCGGTGGGGACAAATATAGCATCTTCATTAACCTTCGATAGGTCGCTTGTAACATTTGGGCCATCGTAGATTGTCGGCCATTGGAACAATTGTTTTGTTCTAACACTTGGTTCTACGGAAGATTTTGTATCGACTTGTCTTCGAGATTCGCGCATACGAGTGGCATAAAAAGAAAAACTATCAATTAAAAAAAAGCAATTTTCACAATTTTTATTTTTTTTAAATGAATTTTACACCATTAACGGAAAGAGGACTAAACCAAATAATCAATACTTCACGGTTGCTGTGAAACATTTCTTTTCAAGGTGAGTCCGTATTGTACGACACCAAAAGGCACGTGTTAATCTTTTAGGTCGATATGGGAACCAACAAGTCACGGAAAATTGAATGATAACACATCCGTTGAGAATGTTATATTTTGGTATTTTTACAATTGGTAGTTCTTAATTTTTAATTAAAAGGAAGGAATTTTTTATATTTTTTTGATTTTCTATTTTTTTTATTTATCTTTTCTCTATACTAAAAGAAAGGAAAATATTTTTTTTACTTTTTAATATTTTATAATTTATTTTTGCATTTTTGAATTTCTAAAACAAGATGAAACTTTCGAGGACGAAAAGGATCTTCAAACCAATATCAACACAACACACAACGTTAGGAATCGTAAAACTAGCTCCCCTAGGCAGCGCGCCAAAAACTTGATTCTTAGTTTTGAATACTATAATATATATTAATAATACTAATTTAGGTAAATTCCAATATTTCACTTTGACCAAGGCAAAGAGTACAAGACTTACAAAAATAATCTTATATATATAATATAGTATATTAAAGGGTAAGTATGATCACCCGGGTGTTTCCCCAACGACTAGTGAAATTGAAACAAGTTCTAGTTGGATTCTGATTTGAATGAAGCAAAGATATTTTGATAAGCTCATGACTATTTAATTAAGTATTGCAGTTTATTATACCTAAAATATATATATAAAATATAACCTTAAGAGTAATTAAGAAAATTACCAAGTTACCCTTGATAAAATTCACTCTCAAAAATATATATAATATAATATATAATACGTATATTAAACCGGGCAAGTATGATCACCCGGGTCGTTTCCCCAATGACTAGTGAAATTGAAACCACGTTTTAAGTTCGGATCCTGATTTGAATGGAGCAAAGATATTTGGTTTTGGAAAGATATAAAATAAACAATTAAACAAATACGGAAACGCAACTAGAAAGCAATTAGACTAAAATTTAACCCTAAAAATGTAAACTAAAATTTTACTAAATTAAGAAAAAGTGTAGAAAATTATTAAAAATAAAAGCCCTAATTTTTATCTTTTTATAAAAGTTTAATTGAACTAATTAAAACTTAACCCTAATTATTAATGAAAACTTAATAAACTAATTAAAACTTAACTAATGGACTAATATTGCAAAGAGGAAAAGGACTAACGGGGAGTCTAACAAATTAACGGAGGGACTAACTGAAAAACAACTAAGATTGAAAAGTTACACTTTCTACCCTGAGAATCTATCCCGACAACAAACTAAGTCCCGAATTAAGGTGAAATTTGAAAAGTGCTTATTATGAAAAACTCAAAGAAGCAAAGTTGTAGAGGAAACTAGTGGGAACAAAATTAATAAAAGCTACTAGGACTGAAAATCTCAAATAAGCTTAATAAGAGCTTATTTCTAAACTGATTACAGAAAGTAGGGCTTAACCCTTGGTTTTAGAAAATAAGCTATAAAAAACTCAAAACTAGATCAAAATGAAAAAGGAAAGAAGTTCTAAAGAGCTTATGATATGCTTAATCTATAAATGAAAAGAAACTAAAGCTTAAACTACTTTTATGCTACTGAAATTGATCATGAAATAAGCAAACTCAGGAAATAAGCAAAGAAATACACAATTAAAATAAGCTAAAAACCTTAATAAGCTAAACTAGATTCTAAAACTTTAAGGGCTTATAAAACTACTTATAATCTATCTAATTAAGCTAGAAAATCTAGATCCATAAGCTAAATTAACAAATTTAAATTCTAAGAACTCTAAGTACTGTTTTTGGAGTTTTCAGGTTTTTATGACTTTTGACAGCTAAATTAAACTAGGAAAATAAGCTAGAAATTACAAATTAAGACTTAAAATGTATTAAGCTATATTAAAACTTAAATCTTACTGAATTTAATAAGCTAAATCTTAAAATTACTTATCTAAACTAAGCTATGAACACAGCAGTACTAACTGAGGTTAGTACTGGTAGTGTAAATCAAGAGTGCATTTAAACCAAACACTCCTGTTAGATTATGACAGATTTGAGAAAAGCTTTTTAAGAGAAATCTAATGAACAAATTCTAAATACCAGATAAAGACTAACTTAGGACAAACTTAGCAATCATGATTAAACAACTGAATAAGTAAAATTCTAAGATCTTAACTAATTTACTATATTTTTGGTTTTTTAGAGGTATTTAAGACAGAAATTAGTAACTAGTGATCTATAACTATTTAAGCAAAAACAGATGAAAACATATACTAATAAGCACTAATAGAGATAATTAAACACTAATAAGCAAAGAGAATAAGCAGATAAGCAACATTAAACATATAAGCTATATCTAAGCAATTTAAACTGAAATTAGAGAAGAGTGAGAAGAGAAACTTACTTGATCCTTTAGCTAAACAAAAGGAACCAATAATGGCAGCTACAAGCTCCCTAGCTTATTAATAAGCTAGGGTATAAGTCCTTGGGATCTCTTCCAAGTTAAGATCCCCTTCCAAAAAGCTCTAATCCAATAAGATCCATGATAGATTTAACTGATTTAAGGTTTAAGTAAGATTAATTCTGAATTCAAACAGCTCTATTTCAGCTTATAGACTGAAAGAGCTTTAATTGAGCTTATTAGCTTATTGAGATAATATGACTTAAAATGAGAGCTTGGAGTTTGAAAATAAGAAGAGCTTAGAAAATGAGATTTAAAATACTAAAGACTGAATTTCATTAATTAAAGAAACTGATTACATTACTTGAAAAAGGAAAATTACATTTAAGAAAAAAAAACGAATTTAAGCTACTAAAAATTACATAAAAACTAGATAAAAAGAAGACTCCTTGTGTGTGTGAGAATGAGGCCTATTTATAGTGCCAAGCTGAAGCTTCTAGGTCCTCTTGCCTTGCTCTCCAAACTTTTAAAAATATGATCACCCGGGTCGTTATCCCCAATGACTAGTGAAATTGAAACCACGTTCTAGTTCGGATTCTGATTTGAATGAAGCAAAGATATTTGGTTTGGAAAGATATGAAAATAAAATTAAATTGAACAATTAAACAAATACGGAAATGCAACTATAAAGCAAATTGACTAAGATTTTACCCTAAAAATGTAAACTAAAATTTTACTAAATTAAGAAAAAGTGAAGAAAATTATTAAAAATAAAAGCCCTAATTTTTATCTTTTTATAAAAGTTTAATTAAACTAATTAAAACTTAAACCTAATTACTAATTAAAACTATTAAACTTAATTAACTACTTAACTAAGGACTAATGTCGTAAAGACCTAGGAAACTAACGGGTGAACTGACAAGCTAACGGAGGGACCAACTTAGTAAACTACTAAATTCAAAAGTTACACTATCTACCCTGAGAATCTACCCCGATAACAAGCTAAGGCCCGAATTAAGGTGAAATTTGAAAAGTGCTTATTATGAAAAACTCAAAGAAGCAAAGTTGTAAAGGAATCTATTGGGAACAAAATTAATAAAAGCTACTAGGACTGAAAATCTCAAATAAGCTCAATAAGAGCTTATCTCTAAACTGATTACAGAAAGTGAGGTTTTGAGCTTATTTTCACTTAAACAGCCATAAAATACTCAAATTAAGCTTAATTCTAAAAAGGAAAAGTGATCTAGAAAGCTTATGATGTGCTTATTCTAAAAGAGAAAAGAAATTAAAGCTTAAACTACTTTTATGCTACTGAAATTGATCATGAACTAAGCAAACCCAGGAAATAAGCAAAGGAGCACAAAATCCACATGAGCTTAAAAGCTTATTAAACTAAATTAGCCTCTCAAACTTTAAGGACTTATTAAACTACTTATAATCTATCTAATTAAGCTGTAAAATCTAGACTTAAAAGCTGAATTAACAAATTTAAATCCTAAAGATTCTAAGTACTGTTTTTGGCTTTTTAACTTTTTTGACAGCAAAAATAAGCTATGTTAATAAGCTAGAAAATGTAATCTAAGACAAAATTATAGCAAAGATTCTCGCCAATAGGCTTTCTCAGGTCATCGATTCAATTATAAGCCCGGAATAAACAACGTTCATTAGAGGTCGCCAGATGGACCCCTATTGGTTAATGAGCTTATTGACTGGTACAAACGAAAAAAGAAAACGATTATGGTTTTTAAAATTGATTTCGAGAAAGCTTTTGACTCGGTTTCTTAGGATTTCATCTTCCAAGTTTTGCAATTTATGGGATTTGGCCAACTTTGGATTTCGTGGATCCGAGGTTGTCTTTTTTCTGCTAGAACTTATGTTTTAGTTAATGGAAGCCCTTCGCGTGAATTCAGTCTTCATCAGGGGCTAAGACAGGGAGATCCTCTTTCTCCATTCCTTTTTATTTTGGTAATGGAAGAGCTTAGTGTGGCTATTAAAGACGCCATTTATGTGGGTCTTTTGCATGGAGCTAGAATCGGTTCTCTCCAAATCTCTCGCTTACTATTCGCAGATGACGTTTTTATTCTTGGAAAGTGGTCTAGCTCAAACATCTATGGTATGGTTCAATTGTTACAATGCTTTCACCGGGTATCGGGCCTTAAGTTGAATTTACATTAATCTAATCTTTACGGCGTAGGGGTTAATTCTGATGATGTGAGGAACTTAGCTACGGCCGTCGCCTTTCATATACATAGGGCTGCCAGTAGGCATGAACGTGTCTAGGCTTAAAGGATGGGATCCTATTTTAGCTAAGTT
>BQNB010000759.1:0-15050 GCA_026074375.1 Tanacetum coccineum
CTCACTTTTAAGTGAACTGGTCAAAACATTATCGATACTTAAGTAAGAAAGAACCCGAAGACTCGTTTAATATGTAAAAATGGAAAATAACTTTAACCACAAAAGCTTTCTCTTCGTCATAAATAAAAGTGGACAGCTTCTTCAACAACTCTTTTTAATTGAGTATATACTTTGATAATTGCATCGTTGTTGTTCCAACCTAGTGTATATTCTGAGTGTGGTTTGTATCAATACACGTTTTATTTTTTGGATTAATATACGCATGTTCTTGTCTGATTGGTCACTAAATCTGGAATTAGATTATAAAAAGTTTTCGAGGTATAAAGGACACGATTCCTAAATTCTTATGTTGCAACTAGATTTCACCCATGTTACACTAAAATGACCTAGTTAGTACTTTTGGTTACCCAATTGTTACATACATTTACTCCCACGTCATACAAATACACAATAAATGGCTTTTTTCACAAGAATGTCCTTTTTGTTCATAGTATTATTTTCTTAAGGAATCAAAAATTTTCATACACTTAAACAAATGATTATATGATTGTTAATCTCTATCTCCTATAGCATGTATTCTTATAGACGATTATATGATGTTGAGTTAAAATACATTATCACATTCAAAATGCTTACTGAATCACCCGTATAAGCTTCTCTGCCATATCTGCTATAAATGATTTGTTTGCACTACACACTTCAGGTTTCATAAGACTATTTACTTTGAAGGAAGAAAGAGGAATTTGATAAGTACCTTCTTTAAAAAACGCAGGTCATGCTGAAATGTGACATGTCAGCAAGTCAATGATATTGTGACAGTTAGAATGGATAGTGTTTTATAACTTTACTCTAGCTAGATTTTGAGCTACACATTGTGTGCTTAGTTTGATCCTATACAACATGGAAAAGGCAACCACCATCCTTAAGTAGAATATTGTCAAGGTGCATGCACATTTATAACAACTAAAGTCACATAACAATAATTTTATAGGTCCCAACTAGACTATAAATGTTGTAGCAAAGATTTAACATATAACTCCTAACATGTTGCATTGTACCCATCAGAAGTTGATATGTTTTTGACCTCTAAATCTACCGAAGAATGTCAACCAAACGTAACAACCAAACAACCAATCTGAAAAGAAAAAAGCAACAATAAGAAGTATTTACCGGCTGCCACTCATTACTTCCACTTTATAGCTGAAAAATGAACAAACCAATCTTAGCAACTGAATTCGACAGCTGCTTTGTTTCTTTAATAATACTTGTATGAATTTGCTAAAAATAGAACGTCATATAGACCGTAATATACAACCAAAAAGAGCCTTTGAAATCAATTAACACATGCTCTAATAAGTTTCTAAAATCAACTCTCAAGACATGTGAATTACCAATCTCTCAGCCTAGTGATATTTGCAGAGGGGCACTATAAAGACTATGTCATTTAATCACTTAAAATATTAATAAAATTCTAAGATATGAATTTTATGCAGTGGTAAACTCTAAAACATTTCAGTATTAATAAATAATTATGTGGAGTCATGCCTAATTCAATCATCCGAGCTAATATTTATTTTTTGCAATGCCAATTGTTAGTCGAGCCAATTATGCGATAATGGCCTAACCCGTCTCATAATCTCATTAATAAACTAATAAATGACAAGTTCATAAAGAATTGTCCATCATCATCAACTGTATCACATGAAATTGATTCAATAATACCAATGTTTAACATCAAACAAAGAAAGATAGATTAGTAATATACCTTAAACATGACATATTCACAGCCATCATTCTAGCAATTAGCAAACATCTCTGGTAACCACATCAGTTACCCATGGATTACCTGCAAGTTTTAGCATCTCGTAACACGTCTAACAAATAAGACTATGAAATAGTTTAAACTACATGTATATGAAGATGTATACATAAGCTTTAAAAAAGAATCACAATAAGCAATAAAAATAAAAATATATCTACTAACCTTGTTTTGCCACTATAGGTGGTTTTTCTTGTAGTGTGTACAACTCTCGAATTGTTAATTTGTTTGTCCCGCATGCTTCTTCCAATGTCGTTGTGACAACAATTCCACCAATATTCAGTTCCTGCATCATAATCACAAAGAATGACAATCGTGTTCATTTTCTATATTTGTCGATGTCACTTGGGTCTTGATAAAGTATCATTCAGAAGAGCTTGAGCACTTTACCATTCTATTCATAATGAGACACTACTTTTATCATCCACCACGTCAAGAGTCATCAGAGTTGATGCTTTATATCCAAGCCTTATCTAGCTCGAGTGCTAGATGATAGTTATCCTGTAAAAAACAAAGACCAAATTTTTTCAATTGTATTCAATAGGAGTCCTAAATTACTTGCATTTAAATTATAACTTACAATTTTACCTCAATAGACATTGCATGAACCAAGTCTCCAAGCAAGGTTACACGACCCTTTCCTCATAAAAAACCCATCATCTGAACCCCTTATCATAAACCTTAGCGTAATCCTCCATCAGAATCTTTCAGCATAGATCCTCCATCAGAAACATTCCAGCAGAAACACTCCATCAGAAACCGCAGCAACATTCCTGGATGTACGAGGACCCAATTTCAGCCATTTTAGGCCAGTTTTGTTCCAACTAATTTCTTTTACTTTTACTTCTTGAATCAAATTAATAAGAACTTTCATGTAATCTGGAAATCAAATTATTGTGTTCTCTTAAATTAGCATACCTTGATGAAATCATTACGATTTTGTAGTTCTTCAAGTTTTCTGGTAATAACATGACGCTTTATGCTTTCTCATGTTGAGTATGAGTTGATTTTGGACGTATTCTCATCGGAGTGTAGAGTTGCATTCACTCTGTGCGTCTATGCTTTTCATTTTTTCCTGCAATGTATCATTAAAGATAGCCTCATAAACAGATCCAAAAACTATTTCAATAGTAAGATTTTAAAGGTTGAAAATAATTGAACACAAAATGTGTAACTTTTTACCCGTTTGACTCATTTTAATAAATGGTCAGAACTGCCACTTTTATATTACTTGAAGAACGTCACCATCAAATGAGGAAGAAGGTTTAATATCTTAGTTTTAGTAATAATACACAGATTCACGATAATTAGTGCAAGTTAACACATAATTGACTCTTAGTTTTAGTAAGTAACTGAAAGGTTGTTTAGTTGCTCTTTTTGATGTTAAACTAGGTTGTTTAGTTGTTCTTTTTGGTATTAAAATGGGTTGTATGGTTGCTTTTTTTCCTGTCTAACACAGGGGTAATTTGGTTGTACTAGTTTAGCTGTCAAAAATAGGTTGTTTGGTTGATGTTTGATATAAAAATGGGCAGCTTGGTTGATGATTTGGCTGGCAAAACAGGGCAGTTTGGTTGATACTTTTTGTTGTCAAAAATAGTACTTGTGTAATAAATATCACCTATCATTAGATAAAATGACATAGCTTAAGTAGTTAGTACTAATGGCTTTCCTTTAAATCACAATAACTACTCGCATATCATGCATCCACACACCCTTTTTATTCAAAACGCAAGCATATCACAAGTGGTTGCATATGGAGCCTTTAACTAAAGTTTGTTACAATGAAATATAAGATACCTTTTTATGGGACCTTCTATCCCAAAATAAGCTTAGCCAAACACTCCCTCAATCCTAAAAAGATTATTAGCCGGATCATAAAACCTGTAAACATACACAACAAATGATGTTTTTAAATTAAACTCTACATAGACTTCAAATATAAAGCATGACATCAAATTCCAATATACTTATCTGTTGTATACGTCTTCAACATGTCACAACACAACAAAAAACATGAAACTTATATAATCATTATGACCTACTGTGAATAAAAAGAAGCAATCAAACAATGAAAACACATCAAAATAATAAGCATAGCAACCTATTGGTAATCTTATAAATACGTGATACTAATAAAAATACTCAAATAAATCAAACAAAGATTAAAGATCAAAAAATATGTTAAACTCCCAATCAGGCAAATCAATTAATTTGTTTTTTTAATGGAGAGTTCACACACCTGGTCTAAGTTGATGAATCGATATGTTTAAACATACTTGATGAATTTCAATAATGAATTGTTTCATTGTTTAAACGGATCAAATTATTGGTTTTTTAAGAGTGATTATCGTAACTGATTGGAGATAATATTGTGGGTTTGAAACCATCCGTGATTTCCTGAAACACAAAATCACATCAAAAAAATATGAGATTTAAACATGGTATATGTAATCGGAGGATCAATTTGAATAATAATAGGCATTTTTCAATTTGGGGGAGGGGAGTTCTTTTAGGAAATGCGGATTATGTGGGATTGTGTTTAATTGAAACTGAAGATTGTGTTAAAGCATTACATATTTGGTTTGTATTTTTTATCACAAAAACCAATCTGGTTTAGTGGTTGAGTATATTATATTTGTATGAAGAATCCCAGGTTCGAACCTCTTTGTTGTCATTTTTACATATTTATTTCCGATTTCTGATTTATGATTATTTTCCTAAGTTCTTGCATAGGTGGCTTTGTGAAAGTGAGGTGGCATTGGTTTAAAGTGATGTGGAATATAAATAATGACATGGCTTTGATTTAAAGTGAGGTGACATTATTTGTTGCATAGGTGGTAATTGCTAAATGATGATGTGGCGAGTATGTTGCATGAGGTGACATTGTTTTATCCTGTTATATATAATGTAATATATATATATATATATATATATATATGTGTATATATATGTATATATATGTATATATATAAATACATGTACATGTATATATATATATGTACATGTGTATATATATATGTACATGTGTATATATATATGTACATGTGTATATATATATGTACATGTGTATATATATATGTACATGTATATATATATATGTACATGTATATACATATATGTACATGTATATACATATATATACATGTATATACATATATATACATGTATATACATATATATACACATGTATATACATATATATACACATGTATATACATATATATACACATGTATATACATATATGTATATATATATAAATGCATATATATGTATACATATATATATACATGCATTATATATATGTTATATTATGTATATATTTATATAACATATATATACTTTATTTATACAATTTATTATACATATATACATATATATATATATATATATATATATATATATATATATATATATATATATATATATATACATGCATATATATATATATATATATATATATATATATATATATATATATATATATACATGTATATACATATATATACACATGTATATACATGCATATACACATGTATATACATGCATATACACATGTATATACATGCATATACACATGTATATATATATCTATATGTATATATACATATCTATATACATATATACATATGTATATACATATATACATATGATATATATATATATATATATATATATATAATGGGATTAGATACCCCAGTAGTCCTAGCCGTAAACGATGGATACTAGGCGCTGTGCGTATCTACATGTGCAGTGCTGTAGCTAACGCGTTAAGTATCCCGCCTGGGGAGTACGTTCACAAGAATGAAACTCAAAGGAAAATCAGCCATGATAATCTGTCATCACGAAAATAAATACGTATAAGGTCACAACATATATAAAGATTTATGCAATATACGGATGAATACAAAATGCATTCATTAAATATGATAAGTTAATATTAACTTATTTAAACATGTAGATAATTTAATAATGATTTATTTAAATATATAAATCAATATGAACACTTGATATAGATTTTAATTATCGAAATATATATCTCGATATAATTTATAGTATTTATTTAATTAAATACTAAACAATAATGTATTCACTATGAAGGAATATTTAAAAGAAAAATGGTAATCATTTAGGATGACTTGAGCGGAAATCACGAGGAGTACTTTGCGCTCGAAAATTTGAAAAATAAAGTTATAGTTTAGGTTTTTGAAAAATGACCTAGTTCTCTATAACTTATGGCTCTTGATACCAATCTTTAACACCCCCAATTTCATACGCAGCGGAACCAACAATTGGGTGTTAACTAATGGCACAATTACACATAAATTACAAAAGAACGACTCAAAAGAGACGTTGTCAAACATGTTCCATTCCAAAAGTAAGATCAGAGTGCAAAAGTCATCCCACAGAATCTTAACCAAATCAACATACAAGTTTTATAAACCACCAACATATTTTAAATGTGGTTTGAGGAATGGAACTTAAAAACAGTTTAACAAAATAAATTCGCGCAAGCTCCTCCTCATACCGCTCCAAGTCTTCAACCTTGATTACCTGAGATAAACATGCTTAAAGAGTCAACAAAATTGTTGAGTGAATTCATAGAGTTTATATGATTAAATGTTAGAACACAAGCATAATTCATCAAGAGACTTGTTGATCGGACAAGCCATATATTAATTTCTATCTCATTGAGCTCATGACACTGAACCTTGACAATAAAATATATCCTTCATGATATATTAGCCCCACGACTAGGTATTATTGCCTTATACCTAAATTCTCAATACAAATGGGTGTTCTCTTAAGGATATATACCCCCGGACAGGGCTTTCAAACCCAATAGATCTATTTATTTGTACAAGCGTTCACCCATCATAGGCAATTAACAGTTCATGAAATTAGGGTCTTTTGGCAATAGCTACTCAATGAAATCAATATGTAATCGGGTCCAGCATACTAAAACAACTTGTGTTCATATTTTCAAAGCAAGCATGTATCTCCCTCGCGGGGTTTAATAAAACATTTAAAGTTAGAAAGACGAGGCTATGAACTCACCGTACGTAGATAGTAGAACGAGAAACCAGGTATGCGAAGATGACTCCAAATATTAGTCGTGACATATAAAGCAAGTCGCGACTTAGAATGATACATAATATCGTTATAATAGAATAGTTATATAAGACTAGTTAATAAAATCCGAAACAAGAACAATATTGCACCACGAGTAAACCAAAGTGTTTTTATAAAGTCTAATGATGTCTAACCTTTGGTCATATCAAAATAAACATCTACTAAGTCTCGCCCCTTAATTCCTATCTCAATCTTACATGGTTATACTTTTCATTTTTCCAATCCTAGACGTAAAAGCCAACTTTCTGATTTTAGCCATTTTCGTGAGAGCATAAATCCTAAACCATAAAAGATATAGCCACGGGGCTTTCATCCCTGGAAAAGCCTTGAAGTCTAATTTCCAGAACATCAAGCCTCATATTCCAATTGTTTACCAATTTTTATAAAAGGTCAAATTACTATCACTAACTCAAAACAGAAAACTTCCTTTTGCAGAATTTAGTCACAATCACAGGACCATATCTCTTATTACATAAAAGATATAAAGGTGAGGTTTTCACCCCTGGAAAACCACATGAATCTAGTTTTCTAAACATTAAGCCAATCATTCAACTCATTTACCAATCAACGAGAATTAAACTTTTACTAACAGAAGGTCAAATCAGATTATTAACTGAATTTCTTACTTTTGTCGTTTTAGTCATAACTCCTAATCTAAAATAGCAATGAGGTTGGTTCCAATTGGAGGAGTTAGCTCAAGATGTCTAATATCTAACCAAGCTTTAAAACCTTGACTTACTGTACAAAATTCTGGAGAAAAACATGTTTCCCAACAGCAACTCCAGAATTGACCTCTTACCGTAAAATGACCATAACTTTCTCATACGGAATCGATACGGGAGTATCCAATTCGTACATTGAAGCTTAAGACTCCCTCTATCCAAATATGCAATTTGATCAGTAGCTATAGACCAAAAATTTGGAGAACAAGCTCCGTTTGCCTGCTGTCCCAAAACAGACCGCAAATTCCTATTCTAAATCAACCAATAACACATCTAAATCCTCAATTGATCCATCACAAGGCTAAAATACATCAAAGTGAATCATCTAACACCTCTTTTACACACTTATAATACTTAATCAAGATCAATCATAATCATGACTTGCATGTTCATAAAGACCATAAATCACAAACATGCATCACTATAATCATCAAAATAATAAAAAGGGAGTCCAAGGAAACATTAAAAACTTACAATGGAGGGTTTTTAGATGATTAACACACACCCTAGGTGGGTTTCTTGATCCTAGCCGATTACACCTTCAACCAATTAACCAAAACCTTAACTTTTCTTGCTCGAATCTTCTTTGAATCACCTAGAATCGAACCATTGATGCTCCTACACCTTTAATTCCAATCAATCTCTTAAAGACTCAAGATTCTTGAAAATCAATATTTTCTAAATCATGAGCATGATTGTTTTTAGTTGTGGGGATAGGTTGAGGATGATTTTAGGGATCTTTTGTGGTGAAGAAGAGATGATTTTATGAAGTTTTAATGGTGATGGTGAAGGTTTTAAAGTTGTTTGGCTCGTACAGTGAAGAAAAGAGGGAGGAAGAACTGACTTTGGATTTTCCAAGTCTGTGTTGTGTGTGATGCTTGTGTCGTGGGTTTTTAATACAAAGGGGTGGGTTTTTATTTTGGGCTTAATTAGGATAATGTTAATGGATCAAGTAAACAAAATATAAGGGTGTGTTTGTTATTGATGGGCCGCCGACCTAAGGAGAGGGGAAGGGGTTTCATGGGCTAAATTTATCCTAACTAATGATACTTATTAACCTCGAGCCCTGTTACCTATTCTTGGTCCGCTACTTTTTCTTAAATCGTGATTTTAGTCTCGGGTGCAATTTAAACACAAGGAAAGTGAAAAATACGAAAATAAAAATAAATTGGCACTCGAGGCGAGCCCCCCAAATTTTATGTTTTTTAACGGACAGTCATTGGTTTCTCGATCAATATAAAAACGGATAAAATTTTAAATCATAGCGCTTTTTACTTAAAATTGACGATTTTTATATAAAACGACGAAGTAGTGAAAGGAAAAATTTTAGAAACTTAGAATATTAAATACAAGTGAAAAATTAGTAGTGACCTGAAATACGAAAAATTTAATAATTTTCACAATTAAAATACAGGATCCGTTGATTTCTCGATCGGTAACGATTAAAGATAAAATATAGAATTCG
This sequence comes from Tanacetum coccineum, assembly GCA_026074375.1. NCBI lineage: Eukaryota > Viridiplantae > Streptophyta > Magnoliopsida > Asterales > Asteraceae > Tanacetum > Tanacetum coccineum. Next base: position 9,138 of record BQNB010000759.1, read on the forward strand.
CGAAAGGATTTAATGACGATTTTAATAAAAGCCGACTAAAATAATAAAATGAATTATTTAAAATTTAAGGAATAATTATTAATTCAGAATAAGTGTATATATATATATATATACATGTATACATATATATATGTATATATATGTATATATATATATGTATACGTATATGTATATATATATATGTATACGTATGTTATATGTATATATACGTAGTATATGTATATATAGTATGTATATGTATTATACGCTATATATTTATATTTTATATTATATATGTATGGATATTTTGTATTCTAGTAGTTTAGGTGTTTATACTATATATATATATATATATATACATATATATACATATATACATATATATATATGATGGACTAGCCATCAATGTCATTCTTTAACTTGAAAGTTTTGCATGCAATTCCTCCTTTTACATTACCTCAAGGGTGTGTAGAATCTTTGGAAAAATATCAAGTTAAGGAAAACTACTAGAAAACATGCTATTAATTTCCTTTTCTCTTTCGCGATTTATTGAGATTTCCATTTCTAATTATTAAAACTCATACTATGTCTTGACCCTTTAAGATGTATCATTTTGCTCTAGTCATCCAAACAAGATGTGCAACCGTACTTAACCGTTTGAATTTTATAAGAAAATACGATTTCTCGAGTAAGTATGCTTTGAGTTTGACCAGGATTGGAAAATTCAAGTGTTCTTATTATAGTTTTCTCATACAAGTAGAAAGGATAAGAATGAGTCTTTTTCTTACAAGGAAAGAAGACTTAGTTTGCCTTCCTCAAAGGAAGGAAACAAACTTTTGTTTACGGTTTGTGTTGCATAAATGTCATTAATAGAAATTACAAAGTTTAATTTAGTATTTTCGATAATTATCCTTTTAAAATTAACTATCCAAGTTTATAATATAAAATAATTAATTTTACGAAAGGCTAAGATCCTGATTGAGGTTTCACCATCACATCAGTTGATCTGCTAGCAATGATAGATTCAATAGGTAGGTGACGTTCACCAATTGCAAAAACCTGTGCAATTCTTAGACCATATGGGACTCATGACATTAGTAACCGAGTAACTAATGTCAAGCTAACATGTTTAGTCTCATCTTTGCCTCGGGTTAAGGATCTCACCCGCTTAACTCGATTAAGTCATCCAATTTAAGAACTGTGAAAATATGTCTAGGTCTCACGCATAGAGAATGATCACCATGGGTTACAGTTCACTCACGTCTCACGTAAAGCAAAAAGTAATTGCAGGTGAACTCAATCAATTGGACGTCACGACTAAAATTTGTGACGGGTATTAGTTTTGATAAATACGTGATCAAAAGTGTGTACGAGTAAGCATGCATTCTTCCTTCGTAAAATAAGTTCAAAACTATTTTTAACTTAAGTCTAATCATTGTTTTACTTTTATGTATATCGAGTTGTTCATTTTAAAGACTAATTTATAACCTAAGTGGAATAAATATTAGTTGGACACAATACATATTAAAATAAAAGCTAACTATTATGTGTTTTTATAAAACAAAGACTTAGTTTCAAATCATATTTAAACTTTAAACTAAATCAAAGTTTCTTTTTTTAAAATTTTTGTGTGTTTTATTTTTAGTTTTATAAAAACATTTGCAAGTTATATACATTCCAAACATATATAAAAGCAAACAAAACAAACACAACAACAAGTATGTAAAGCCTCAACCGATGAAAATATCTATGCTTGGTCTCATGAGCCATCACGAGAACCAAGGGGCCAACTAAGAGTTAACCAAGCAACCACACGGAGGGATCTACTTGCTCCAATACCTATCAAGAGCAAATGGAACCCTAAGTGAGCATGATGTCTAAATCTGCCAAAAGAATTTAGTTGACTTTAGGGGCCTAAAACTCCTAGAAGGATTCTTCCCCAATCCGAGCTCTGGTTGAAGAAGTTGTAGCCATATGAGTTGTGTACCTGCACAAAAAATGGGCCTCTAACTCCTTACAGAACTCTAGGAAATCCATTTTTAGTGGAAGTCATTCTAGCAGCTCCGAATTTGACTTTGCGCATTTAACTCTTTTGCCATTCCAATCCAAACAATGGTTAGAATATTTTGATATCTAGATACATTTTACCTATCATCTAACTACTGTAAAATACCCAAACAATGACAACAATCAAAATTAAAAGCATACAAATGAAGCCGAAACAATGGCAAAACCCAAAACTGAAATAAACGCAACCATAAGAAAATCATGTCACAATTGGTCAAGGTTTTCATCGGCTTTGCATACGAAACATAAATATCATGTATAAACAAGGTGTTGGCTAATTCCATGGCCAAACATGCATGTATTTTCCATGGATACAAAATAAATAACAAGAAGTAAATTTTTAGCCAACGAATCAAAGAAATTAATTAACTAGAATTAAAACCCCGATTGGTACGTGTAACCAATGGCTTAAGGATCACTAAATACTATTTTAAAGACCTTATAACAAAAATATTAATTCAGAAAATAATGTCCAAGGGGCTGATTTAAAACCGATTCATAAATCGTTCTAAAACGTGCGATTTAGACCCTTTTACACGTACCCGATAACAAAACCAATTAAAGTATGCATAACAAATGGATATGGGATAACAATTACAGATCATAAGACCCAATAAGGGTCGAATTAATTTAAAAATAAGCCCTAGGGGCTGTTTTAATAAATGCTTTTTGAATCCATAAAAAGACATGCGTTTTTAGCCATTTTTATGCATACAAGATAATCATATAACATCATATGATGGATCTGATACCACTATAGGTGTTTTGATAATGAAGTAACATATTATTAACAATTAAACGCAGCGGATGGAACACCAATCAACGGATCCATAAATTCATATGATTAATAAATATAAAAATAATAAAAGTATACCTTTATAGCGTGATTCGGTAGGATCAAGGAACATCCTTCTCTTGTACACGATCTATCCAAGAAACCAAGTGAACAAAATAGATCACCTCTATGAATATCCACACTACACTTCACCATATACCTCTTGAATTCTAGTCCTTAAACCCGTAACCATTTAACCAATACATATTATTAACCATGAAATGGTTAATCGTATAAAACAAAATAGCAAGACCATTCTTGTATCTTGGTTTTCTTAGTGATGGCAGAGAAAGAAACCACAAAGAAAGGAGAGCACGTTATTTTTTGGAGATGATATATCTTATCATTTTATTAGCCATTCAACAAGTAGGTTTTTCAAAGTCAATTACTTCTCCGAATAAAAACGTCATATCCATTTTTTTCCTTCTTTTGTGACCGGCCTTATGGGGGCCCAAAATGAGGTTTCCCATTGCTTGGTCTAATCCAATAAACTAAGTAAAAGCTTAGTTAATTATAAATCTGTTGTTAATCCTAAGTTACGTAGGTTATATATACCGTAAATACAATGTATATGATATTTTAAGTAGTACCTTTGTATATATGTGTGTGACCCCATAGGCTCACATGTGTTTGGCTGTATAATTATTTATTATGACACGAGCATACTCCAACAGAAGTATCATCTATTGAAGTTAGACAAAGACTATCTTTACGTGAATTTCCCATTTTCATTATATAAACACAATTTTTACTAATCCCTCTACCTATGGTACTGTCGTCTATAAGAATTTTGCTACCGGTTTCACTAAAGAGTACCTTGCACTTTTTGTCACATATTTGACCTATGCTAAAAATTTAAAGCTAAAATTTTCTACATGGCTAACATCATGAATAGTTAAAGAGTTGTGAGTAATCGTACCTTTCCAATGATCTTGCTTTTAGTGTTACTACCAAACACTACGTTACCTCCATTAATAGCTTCATAGGTTGAGAATAGATCTTTGTTGCCCGTCATATGCCTTGAGCATCCACTATCTTTGATCCATTCATTCCGTTCTAATTTTACTTTATGGCGTACCTAAAATCACAAAAGAACTTAAGCATTTGGTTCCTAATATCTCATGGGTCCATTAGTGTTATACATGCCGTTTGGTTGGTTCATGTATGGATATGGAGGACAAGATCCCCAAGGACTGAAGTTGGGTGGTTGAAATTGGTATCCTTGTTGTGTTGAATAGTTTCAACCAACTTGGTGATAGTCACTTTTAGGGTATAAGGTGTTAGGTCTCCTATGGGGCGTTTTAGGGGGCGTTTGGATTTTACTTTTTCCTAGTCCTTGACCAAATTTCTAAGTCCGGTGATTGTTTCACATATTTATAGTAGTCATTGGTAAAGCTGTGTTCTTTGTTCTTTGTATGCACTAGTTCTTTTTATTATGTTTGAGTCAAAAAATTTACAAACCTCTATAGAGGGCCAGTTCCCTACGTCTTAACTGGTCGGTTCTCTTGCAGAGGGAACTGGCTCAGCTGGTTCTACATAAGTCATTTCTTCTGAATTAAGACCCAATTTTCTTGTTTTTACTTTGCTATTCAAAGCTCTATCTTCTGTGAATCCAAGCCCTTATTTATCTTTTTATGATCTTTGGTTTTCAATCATCTTTGGTAAGTAATGACTACTATTTTCAAACTTAGCTAATTTCAAGAAAGTGATCAATATTAGAACTGGAGTTTGGATTACATGAAAACATTTTTACGCTAATTTCCTTGTTCTTCTCTAGTCATTCTAACTTATTTTTAAGATCACAAACTTCGTTGTCTAAAATTTCATTTTTAGCTTTTAAAAGTTTGTTTTTGTTTAAGAGTTTGTTTTTGTTTATAATCCTAAGACTAATTTTGCATAACTTGTTGTATTCATTTTGTAGTGACTCATTATCTAAAGATGAACTACTATAGTAAGAAGTATCGGAGAGTACCTCATTGTTGTCAAGCACCATGAGACAAATCTCGTCCCTCTTGGAGTCGTCTTCTTCTTCACTTTCACTTCAACATCCTCCAAAGAATGCCTTTTGGTCGTTAAAGAGAGTGTTTGGGACAATCACTTATGAAGTGATTCAAATCACCACACTTGAAGCGCCTTCACTCCTCCTTTCCTTTCTTTTCTTCCTTTATGCTTCGAAGGATTTTCTTTTCATTATGAGGTTGACGAACGGATTTCCCTCTTCTCCTAAAGAATTTCTTGAAATCTCTTACCGCCATTGCATATTCATCATCACTACTAGAACAAGAGGTCTCTTCGTCACTTGATACTTTCTTTGCTTTTAGTGCTAGTGACTTGCACTTTTCTTTCTTGGTTTTCAAAGCTTCCTAGTATTTCTCAATCACTACCTCATAGACTTTTAAGTTGCCAATGAGTTCATCTAGAGGTAGTGTTAACAAGTCCTTAGATTCTTCTATTGCCGTTACCTTTAGACGCCACTTAGTAGGGAAAGCCCTCAAGAATTTCCTAACATGATTACGACTTGAAAAATATTCGTCAAGTGCTTTTAAGGATGTAATAATAATATTAAATCTAGCAAATACGCAATCAATGGTTTCATCATCGGAAATAACAAATTCTTCATATTTTTGAACAAACAAATCTATTTTATTATCCTTAACTTGTTTGTTACCTTGATGAGTAATTATAAGTGAGTTCCAAACATTTTTAGCGTTTTTACACATGAATATTCTTTCACATTATTTTTTAGGTAAAGCATTGTATAAAATCATTTTAGCCTCATCATTTTTAGAAATCATTTTCTTATGAGTCTCTTCATATTTTTCATAAGGAATGACTTTTTCCTTACCGGTATCCTTATTTCTAATGATAGGTTTGTAATCACCATACACTATAATATGCCAAAAATCAACACCCTTAGACTTCACAACCCTTTTTGTAGTTTTCTGAATCCATTATCGTTTAAAGATTTAAAATATAATATATTTAAAAAACTTTGATAACCTAGCTTTGATACCAATTATGGAAAACTAGAA
>BQNB010000759.1:16052-29587 GCA_026074375.1 Tanacetum coccineum
TAAAAGGGTCCTCGGATAGAACTTTCTCCTTATCAGGCATTATATTGTTGTGGTTGTTATCATAAAGTAAGTCGTTATTGTGCATATAACTTGATTTAGAAACCCTCTCAACATCATTATCTGTTGTGACTTTATCTCCAGACTGTGACCCGTCGTCTTCTACATCTTCTTCATCATCAGATGACTCACTTTCATAAGAATCATTACAAATAAACGGGTCCTAAGCTTCTATTTCCTTTGCACAAACCCAATATACTTAACCTTCTACAAGGCCACTCCATTTAGATGCCACTTTAGCAAATGTATTACGGGTCTACACTTTTAGAGGCAAGCCTTCGAGAGAAATCCTAATAACTCTCTCATCACTAACGAAAGAGTTACAAGCTGGTTTCAGAGAGGATAACCAAAACCCTACACCTGTATGATTCAAAAGTTTCTCCTTGGCAGAGATAGAGACCATTTCAATAAGGACCTATAACCCTCCTAAATAAGTAAGTGACAAGTTCCAAAAACCTACCTTTTTAGAATTACTTATAGATTAGGCATGGCTGTGATATCTTTTACTTTACCCATAAGAGACAAGCTAAAATCTCTATTCGAAATACATGATTCATCAAGAATCAAAGATGGAAGAACCTGATCAGACATGACGTTATTCATTTTACTCGATTTAAGAATAGAGACATAAGAACCTGGTGAATTCTTATCATTAGCATTAGAGGGGTGAGAAGGAGCAGAAGGTTTACGTTCTCTATGAAAACATGCAACATTTGCATGAAGATGGAAGCGCTCAATCCAAATGGTGCACAAGTTCGCGACAAGACTATCAATATTATCAACCTTAATAAATCAGACGAAAGAAAATCGCTTACCTGCTTTTGATTTATGTAGGATCCCACTCTAGATAGATCTTTACTGCCTGTTAAGGATGGTGAATAGCCTATGTAATCATAAGCTAAACACAAGAGAGACTCTTGCTTAGAAAAGCTAATGTCTATGCGGAATATAGACACAACTAATAAGAAGAACAAGACTAATAAAAACTAAAAGATCCTTCTATGGATTTCTTTTAATTAACAAGGAGAATTATATTTTCTGAATGTCCATTTCCCTAAGTCGTGGGTTCTTTTTATAGTAATGAAACCCTAATCGGTATCTCCTAAAATCACGTGAGAATAATATGCATGACTCTCCCTAATTTATCTCACGCATATCCTCATCTCTAACTAACTAAAATCTTATCCTGGAATAACTATTTGACTCTACCAGGACTAAGTACCCTACCAGTAGGAACTACATACCTACTAGTAGAAATTAAGTATTACAATTATTCCTAACAATCCTCCCCTAAACTGGAATTTGACTATGTTAATTTCTAGTTTCTAGATAGATCTTCAGTCTTGAACCTTGAGGATTGAAATATGAACTTTGCAGCAACATACAATATGAACTTTGAGCAAAATTCTGCACATATCAGCTGAATGTCTCTAGAGGAAGCAACATCTTTATTTTTCATAAGAACACCTTCAAGAACAATATAGTTTTCAGTCTTTGTAGCCTTGTTGAACTTGAACATCAAAAGTCAGCAACATTGAAGAACCGTCAGGAAATCTTGAACCAACAACAGACTTTGGAACCACCGCAGCAACATGAGTAGATTTGATAAGCCTTTACCAAGTAGCTACTCACTCTTGGGCTAGCTAATCCTTTGGTGGAATCATGACATCACCCTGGTGAATTAGGAACTAGTCCAACTCTTAGAACATGAATCATTGGTGAATTGGAATACCCTAATGATTTTTGGCAAATCATCACAGCCATAAACGGATTTGATTAGCCTTTACCACATAGCTGTTTGCTTGTGGGCTAGGCAATCCTTGGGACCCAGAAATGGTTGCCCATGGTGGATTGCAAACCAGCTCAACTAATTGGTACTTCAAACATTGGCCAGTTGAGTGACCCTATGGTTTTAAGCAAATCATTACAGCTATATCAATTCATTCTAGCCTTAAAGACCTGGGAATTGAAACCATAGTTCAATTAATTCTAGCCTGAGAGACCTGGTAATTGAGAACCATTTAACTCTCAGCAAATGAAGCATGGGTAAGTTAAAGACCCTATAGTTTTAAGCAAACTATTAAAGCTATCAACGGATTTGAGAGTCACACCAGAGCCGTACCCTCATGGTGAATCAACTCTTTCTTGTTTGTAAGACATGGTGAGTTAAACACCATTTGTTGTGTGGTGGTTAACCAATACCCAAACCTTAAAAATAGTTTACTTTATTGACCATGTGTGCCTGAAACAAAAACAACTTTGCACACCAAAGACTCAAAACCTATTTGAACAGTTTGCAAAAGCTTGTCAGTTGCCAAAATCCTTTTAACAAAACACTTGTTACTAAAACAAAAAGTGAAAACCATTGAAGACAAACTACACAAAATAGAGTTATATATCAAAATACAGTTTGGACACAACAAAAAGGTAGAATATATACAAGAGAGTTACAGAGTACCATGATCAAACAATAGAAACTTGGGCAGCAGCAATTTGATTCTTGATGAACCGAATCAATTGCTCAGCAGTAGTCATGTCATTGCCCACAACATCCTTGTTAATCTCCAACTTGTACTTTAGTATCCTTTCCATGAGCTTCACTGAGAGAGGATAAGATACATCTGAAAACATGTACAATACCTCTCCAAAAACAGTTTCCAAGACATGAACATTGGAAAGAGTATACAGCCTCTAACTTCGAATCTGCCAATGAGATTGATGATTCCAAACCAAAGAACCCTTACCACCTGCTTGAGAATCCATCAACACCTAAAGATCACCCCATAACATCAATCCATGACCAGCAACAGGATGGTTTTCATAGTACTTGACCACCAATCTATATAGCTTCAATAGATCCTGTCTATCCACCACATGAAGGATCTCCCTTAGAGTGGCAAAATGTTTGGTAGACTGATCCATCATATAAAGAGCATTAATTTCTCCCAGGGGAGTAGAGATCACCTCCCAACCAGCAAAAGCAGACCAAAGAATAGGAGCCTCATCTTCAGAGTCCTCATCAGAAATTATATAGAGGAATGATCTCAATGTCTATTAGACCGTTTGGAAATTAGGGTTTTAATGAGAAAGTAACAGTAGGAAGTGGTCAACCAGTAGGAAAAATGAAACTACCAGTAGGAACTCTGGGAACACCAGAGGGAACACTTAAACTACCAGTATGAACTCGTTGTCATCAAAATAAGGCCACCTGGTCCATGTAGAGCACTAGAAAATCACTAATCCACCCTCTTGAACCATTAGTCTGCAAAAGGTGAGGCCAATACACACAAGACATATACAAGAAAATGGAAAGGAAAATTAACTATCAGAAGGAACGAATTACAGACAAGCAAGAGGAACTAAAACTACCAGAAGAAAAAGTTAAAACTACCAGAAGAAAAAGTTAAAACTACTAGGAGAAACATATTGTAGCAAGAAAAACTAATTGGTAAAAAAATTTAAAAACCAACTTTTTAGAAAATTATACAACAACAGTCCTCCCCTTGGACTCAAATCCTCCCCTCAATCAGAGCATCTATGGATTGAGCATCCCAATGTTAACCACAAGATGATTAAACCTAGGTCCATCAAATGCCTTGGTTAACAAATCAGCCACATTATCATCAGTATGTATTTTAAGCACTTGAATAAGTTTCTTTTCATTAGCATCTCTTATGAAATGGTGCCTAATTTCTATGTGCTTAGTCCGTTGGTGAAAAACTGGGTTTTTAACTATGCAAATGGTACTTTGGTTATCAATAAAGATTTTGGTATTCATAAAGTTATACCCATAATCTAACAACTGATTTTGTATCCAGAGTACCTGACCACAGCAGTTAGCAGCAGCAACATACTCAGCTTCAGTGGAAGAGGTAGCCACAATTGTTTGCTTCTTGCATTGCCATGAGATCAACCTCCTACCCAGAAACTGACATCCACCAGTTGTGGATTTCCTATCCTTGTTTGCCCCAGCATAATCACTGTCACTATAAGCTTCAAGCACAAAAGGTGACTCTCTAGGGTACCATAACCCCAACTTAGGTTGGCCTTTAAGATACTTGAAAATCTTCTTCACTGCTTCCAAATTGGAAGTAGTAGGAGTGACTTGATTCCTTGAACAAGCACTGACTGCAAACATTATATCAGGCCTTGAAGCTGTCAAGTACATTAGTGAACCTATCATGGATCTGTACAAATGTACATTTACAGGACTATCAGGTTCATTCTTGGACTTAGGCTTTGGAGCTTCATAGGGTGTAGTTGCAGTCCTGACACTCTCCAAATCAAACTTCTTCAGGATCTCTTGCACATACTTGTCTTGGCCGATAAAGATTCCATCAGGTCTTTGCTGAACTTGTAATCCTAGGAAGAAAGTAAGTTCTCCCATAGCACTCATTTCAAATTCTCCCTTCATCAAGGCCTCAAATTCATCACACCAGGCCTTCTTTGTAGATCCAAAGATGATGTCATCCACATAAACTTGTACCAGGATGATATCTCTTTTGTGCTTCTTAAGAAAGAGAGTCTTGTCAATGGTGCCTCTTCTGTAACCATGTTTCAGCAAAAAGGTAGAAAGGGTTGCATACCAAGCTCTTGGTGCTTGATGAAGTCCATATAGAGCTTTGACTACCTTGTAGACCTTCTTGGGATATTGAGGATCCACAAATCCCTTAGGTTGAGTGACATATACCTCCTCATCAATGCTTCCATAAAGAAACGCACTCTTAACATCCATCTGATAAACCATAAATCCCATGTAAGAGGCAAATGCTAAAAACAATCTGATTGCCTCTATTCTTGCAACTGGAGCAAAGACTTCATCATAATCAATGCCCTCCTCCTGTCTGTGTCCTTGAGCTACAAGTCTAGCCTTGTTTCTGACAACAATCCCCCTGGCATCTCTCTTGTTTTTGAGTATCCACTTAGTCCCAATAGCATATTTACCTTCAGGCAAATCAACAAGAACCCATACATTTTGAAACTTGAACTATTGCATTTCTTCCTGCATAGCATCAACCCAGCTTGGATCTTCAAGGGCCTGAGCTACACTTCTTGGTTCAACTTGAGAAAGAAAACAAGCAAACAGACAATGTTGAAAGTCTGTATGATTGTCTCTCTGCTGGTCATGAATATAACTGATAAAAGCAGATTCACCAGTAGTAGTCTTATTGACCTTGCTTCTCGTTTGCACAGCTGAAGTATGATCCCTAATAATCAGAGATTGAGGATGAATTGTATGGATTCGCTTAGTTGCCACAGGACTGACTTCCACAGTTGATGCTAAATTGTTTAGATCAGCACCAAACTCATCATCATAGGATGAAGAAAAGAAAATACCAGGCGAGGGTTCATTATTTCCAAGGTCTGATGGACTGGGGAATCTTGTTATAGGCTCATCATCAAAGAATGAGTCAGTTGGACTACCAGTAGGAACTGGAACACAACCAGTAGGAACTGAAACATCACCAGGAGAAATCGTTGTATCACCAGAAGGAACTAGGATGCTACTAGTAGGAACTGTTTTTGTACTTGCTCTCTTCTGAAGTTCCTCAGCATCTTTTGCATCAGAGGTGGCTCTTTGTTCCTGACCTTTCAGCCTTGCAAGCTCCTGTTGAAAAATTTCTTCAGCAGAATCAACAGGAGAATCATCAACTTCATCACCAGAAGTATCTTTAGGCTCAGCCTCTTGAATGTTATGTGATGGATAAGAAGGGACAATGATGACTTGTTCATCACATTCTGAGTCTGAATCAACATCTTATGTACCTACATGATTAGTTAAAGCTTCTTGTGTTCCTGCAGATTGGTTAGCTTTATCACGTTTATAGCCTAAAGTATCAGTCAAATAATTGAGTTCAAAATACCATTCATGACCAAGACCCTGTACATTAGGTTTTTCCTCAAGATACCTCAGATTCAGAGTCTCTTCTACCCTTTTATTAGGCACATTGTACACCCTGTAGGCTCTATTACTTGCAGAGTATCCAACAATGTAGCCTTCATCAGCCTTGCCATCAAACTTACCCAAATGATCACTTAGGTTTAGAATGGTCACATGACACCCAAATGGTTTAAAATGACTGACTGAAGGAATGTTCCCAGTCAATAAGGCATAGGGCGTCTTATTATGAGGACTAGTTACCAACACTTTATTCAAGACATAACAGGCAGTACTTACTGCTTCAGTCTAAAACATAGTAGGTAACTTAGAGTCAGCCAACATAGTTCTAGCTGCCTCTATAAGGGTTCTATTTTTCCTCTTAGCAACCTCATTTTGCTGCGGGGTTCTGGCATTACTATAATCCTTCTTTGTCCCTTTTGACCCACAGAGTTTAATAATATGAGCATTTTTAAACTCTGTACCATTATCACATCTTATAGCTTTTACCTTTTTGTTCAACTGGTTTTCTACAAGATTAATAAAGTCCTTAAGGATAGGATATGTCTCATCCTTATGTTCTAAAAAGAAAACCCAACAAAACCTGCTATAGTCATCAATGATCACAAGGCAGTAATATTTGTGGTCAATGCTTCGAATTGCATGTAAGGGTTACCAAAGAGGTCCCATATGAAATCAATTGCAAAGCTCAAAAATGGAGCTCACAGCAGTAATGGCCATATAATAGGCTTTGGTTGTTTTGCCTTACAACGATGCAACACAGGTATGGTCAATCTAGAAAACCTTAGGGGGTAGTCTCTAACTAAGTTTACCCTTTTACCAATCTTTTCAAGTTTTTATTGTTCAATGACCCATCTCCTATGGTCCATTTCAACAAGAATCAACCAATGAGGCTTTTGCCACTAAAACAAGCAAATTACTTTGGGACTGAGATTATTCAAGTTAATGGTGTAAAGATTATGTTTCCTTAGAACCCTAAGTACCACCATACTTTCATCTGGAAGCATGAAGTCCTTGGATAGCACAAGACAATCAGTGTCTGTGAAGAGAACTCTATTCTTCTTGTCACAAATCTGAGAGATGGAGAACAAGTTGAATTGTTGCAGTTCCTTCACATAGTAGACATTTTCAAAATCCAGTGTGGGAGTTTCTGATTGTCTTTTCCAGAAAATCCTACAACACCACCTCCAAAAGTCACTTTTCCTCCTTGAAATTCTTGAAAGTCATCCAGTCTTTCCATGTTACCTGTCATACTTCTAGAACAACCACTATCAAAGATCCCTTCATCTTCAGCATCTGAATAAGGATTTTCCTACAATATACAACATGGGAAAAGTTAGTGTCTAAGGGGGACCCAAGCCATTTATACATTGGGTCCTGCCTTGTGGGGATCTGAAAAGGTTGTCCATGAAGATGTATGAGATCCACTATTGTTCTTGGGTACCCAGTATAAACCTTTTCTATGTGTTTTCCAAGAACAACCTGCTGAGGGCTTAACAACAGTTGCCCATCTCAGCCCACCATATTTCATATGATTATAATACATTTGAGGTACATATGGTGTATAAGTCTGAAAATAAGAACTTGTAGGTCTATTTAAATGGGGCATAGGTCTAGCAGTACTTTTCTACCAACCATAAGTTACTGATGGAGAATATCCTCTATCAGTAGGAACTGGAAAAGGCCTATTTTGTCTACCAGTAGGAACTGGTGCAGGCACATTTGGCTTACCAGTAGGAACTAGTTGTGGTGTAGCAGGAGGAATGTTTACTTTGCTAGTCCTAAGAAGTACAGCTTGTGGGACAAACTAATTTTGATGATTAACATTATCCTTACTATGTACAGGTCCCACCCATTCCATCAGTCTTATAACCATTTGTTCTCATAAAAATCACAATCCATAATAGATGAGTACTACTACACAACAAAACATAACTTAGAAACAGATGAAGCATTTTTCCTAAAATGACCTGCCTTTTTATTAAAATAACCATTCTTATTACAAGAGGTCCTAGAAGTGTTTTCATTCTTATCAGAACTATTACAAGAGAAACTAGGTAAATCCTGAACAATAATGGGTTCTTGATAGGTGTCCCAACATTGGACTCAATCTAGCTTCACTCTCAGATGTGGAACACGTGAAGTTGATGCACTGGAGTGAATCATTTTACTTGGGCTCTGAAGATTTTGACACTAAATCACTGGAGGCAAAGTCAATAGTGTTTGACCTCTGAAGACTTGTCACTGTTACACAAGAGACAATGTCCATTAGATCCAGAAATTAGAGTCACCAGAGTTTGGAGGACTGTACCATAAGACATTTGTGATTCATCCAAGTCAATGTGATCTGATAGAGGAGTGTAGTCTCCAGAAAAGGTGGAGGCACAACTTTCATACTATCAGCTTTGGGTAAACCAATGAAAATAGTCTACCTTCCACTTCTTTAGGTTAGTGGTAAATACACCTAATGCAGAGTCATCCCACCTAACTCATTTTACTTATATAGTTATTAAATCCCAAACCCACTTTTGTTCTAACCGACATGGAACTATCAATTAATCTGAACAAGTTTTTGGAAGAGGTTCTCTACTTTTCAGTTTGTACTAAGTGATCATCAAGTTTTGTCTGTAATTATTTCTTAGCAGTCTCAACAATAGCATTTATTCTTTCAGAATGTTTTAGCAGATTAGTTGTATTATCTAGTTCAATAGACACACCTAATCTTGTCTCAAGTGGTCCAACTGGTATTTAATGAAAACTCTCTTTTGTTTTTCCAAAGTTTTAAGTGAGTTCTTATAAGCTTGAACTTGTATAAAATATTCACTATTTTGTTCATTAAGTTCATTATGCTGCTTTTGAAGTTCATTATACTTATTATCACAACCAAAAGGGCAGTTATGTACCTCAGAAGTGACACCCATGAGAGCAAATTCTCCAGCATCACCTGCAGTACTGGCTTCCTTTGTATCAGCTCCAGTGATCAAGTTGTATATCTTGGCAGCACCTTCTTCAATTGCATCCTCAGTATCACAACCAGCAATCATACCAAACTCTTTAGGAGCAATAACTCCATCACTCTGACCATCATGCTCTGTCCAATCAACCAATGTATCAACAGTGATCAAGGCTTTGGAATCTTCTTCCTTCTTTCAATCTCTGAAATCTTGAATAGGAATATCTCTTGCATGTCATTTCCTCCCTTTGCTGCTGACTCTGGCTAAAGTGGCCTCTTTGAAGACACTTGTAACATCTGACAATCATCTTGTTGAAGCCCCTACCAGATCCTTCTATCAAAATCAATCTTCTTCCAGCATTTCTGCTCCAAACTTGTGTACTCTAACAGCAAAGCATAGCCAATTCCATTTCAAGTCATCTCCCCTCCAGATCTATTGTTTTCTATCTGTCAAAATCTTCATAAGCCAGTTGTTGTTCTGGCTCAGTATCAGCAACAAAAGATTGAAGAACATCTTCAATTACATTACCAGATCTGTGAGACCCAGTCTTAGAGTTTGATGGAGCAGTGTAGGTAGATGAAGAATAGCTTGGACTATCTGCATATGACATCTTTTTGCTAGCACTGGTGGTACTAACAAATGCAGAATGGCTTGGACCTGCAGATTGGCTTGAGGAAAAAGTAGAGTATCCTTTGATATCTACCTCAAGAGTCTTTAACTTGTAGTACAAATCATCAAAAGAAAGAAGTTCAAGTCCACCTTTGGTTTTCAAGGTTAAAGCTACCTGAGACCATGATGAAGGCAAAGCTCTTAGAAACTTGAGATTAATATCTTCATCCTCTGGCTTGGCCTTGAGTTGGTTAAGCTGACTTAGAATCTTCTGCATCCTGTCATACCCTTTGTGCAATCCCTCTGCTTCACTAATTCTGAACTCTGAAAATTCTTGCTTCAGCATAGACTTTCTCATCTTCTTGGATTCGGCATTTCCACCAAACCTAGCTTTGACTGCATTCCATATATCCCTTGCATCATCCATATAATGGAAATCAGCCACATGATCATCAGGAATAGACTGAAGCAAGGTAGTTCTTGCCTTTGATTCCCACTGAACAGCAATGTGTTCATCTGCAGTCGTTGGGGGAAGAATAATGACCATTCCATCATGATCTCTTCCAGTCCTTTTCAAGCTGTTGCCATTTTGAATCACCTTCCAGATATTCATATCATTGTTTGTGATCCAGTATTCCATCTTCATAGCCCAGACCTCATACTCATCCTTCTTCAAATAAGGAAACTTTGCATTGTTGTTTGAGACAGTGGTAATGATTTGAGGTTGAATGTTTTGTTGTTGTTGAGCAATGGTGGCTTCACTATGAACACTAGCATCATCGCTTTCATTTTCAGATCCTGCCATTTTAAAGGTGTAGAGAGGTGTTTGGTTGTGAGGTTTATAAGGATCTTAGATCTAGGAATATTCTTCTTATGAGAGACTCTCAACAAGCTCTGATACCACTTGTTGGATCCCACTCTAGATAGATCTTTACTGCCTGTTAAGGATGGTGAATAGCCTATGTAATCACAAGCTAAACACAAGAGAGACTCTTGCTTAGAAAAGCTAATGTCTACGCGGAATATAGACACAACTAATAAGAAGAACAGGACTGATAAAAACTAAAAGATCCTTCTATGGATTTCTATTAACGAACAAGGAGAATTGTGTTTTCTGGATCTGCCTATTTCCCTAAGCCGTGGGTTCTTTTTATAGTGGTGAAACCCTAATCGGCATCTACTAAAAACATGTGAGAATAATATGCATGACTCTTCCTAATTTAGCTCATGCATATCCTCATCTCTAACTAACTAAAACCTTATCCTGGAATAACTATTTGACTCTACCAGGACTAAGTACTCTACCAGTAGGAACTAGACTTAGCTTACCAGGACTAACTATGATAATAACCTTACCAGCAGGAACTACATACCTACCAGTAAGAACTACTACTCTACCAGTAGGAACTACATACCTACTAGTAGAAACTAAGTATTACAATTATTCCTAACAGTAAAGAATACGAAATCTCGCAAGACTGTTAACTCAAAGCAAAACTAAACTAGTTGCATAAAGAACTTTCTCGCATGTTTTTGTTTACAAGTTTAAGAACCTGTCATGGAGAAAGTTTTAGTAGTATTGGATTAAGCAACTAAACTTTACTCTAGTGTTACACATCTTAAAGTTGTGTTATTTTGTTGAATGATTCTCATATTGATTTTAGTATTGTATTGAGCAACCTGGATTTCAAATGAATTTGGTGTTTATTGTTGAAATTTTCATCTCATCTGCTGCTATACTAATGTGGTGAAAGCACATGACAAATATGAGTAAATAATAGTGTATGAAAAAGACATACTTATGAAGTATTCAAGAACATGTTACATATGTTGTCACTTCTGTAATGATGAGATTAAAAAATTTCATTCGTAGATTAGTATTATATTTGGTCAAACATGAGATTATTATGTATGCCGAGGGTATGTATGTAATATTAAAGAAAGGGTAAAATGGTAATTTTACTTATTAAATAAGAAGTGGATAATAGATTTAGAAATTAAAATCAGTATAAATTTATTTTAAATGATTTTTGGATATATATGAGAATTATAAAGCTTTAAAAGGATATTGATGTAATTAAAATATTTACAAGGATATTGATGTAATATCAAACTTTTTCAAGGATATATATGAAATTGTCCCTTTGTTTAAAAACGTGTTTGATAACAGTTATAACTATAAGGGCTAAGAAAAATAAAATGTATTCCTATTTGGACTTACAATTGGACCTACAAATGTGATTGATGGATTTAAAATATTAATTGGTGAAAAGTGATGAGAGAGAAGATGTGTAAGACACTTGCAAAAGATGTATGAAGTATGCATAACTTTAGGTCTCATATGTAGGCATATATATCAACACTTAAGGGCTAATGGTCTAAAAATGCATCGAAGTTTTCTCGTTTTTCTTTTGTAGGCATTCAACTTTTAATTTTTCTTTTGTGTGCCACGAATATGCTAATCTTCCTATTGTAGCCATGAAACGGGGGTAATTTGACGTGGCACCTTATTAACCCATTTTTCCCGTTTTCCTCTTTTAGCAAATGTTAAATCTTGCCCCTAAACTTTTAACTTTTGATATTTTTCACCCTTTAACCCTTTTAAGTGTTAACAACTTACACACTTTATTATATATCCCTACACTTTATTTCTTTGCATTTTCCACCCTTTAATACTACAGAGTTAATTGATTTTCAACAATGATAATAACAAAAGAAACTCTAGTGCCTGGACATTTCATTGATCATAAATGTTTATGAATGCCCATCAATTAGTGCTCGTATGATGTACAAAATGGGTTATTTTGTTGATGGTTCATTCATAAACTGTTAGCTTTCAGCTTAGTAGTACCAACCTGGTACTAATGAGTTTTGTTCTGAGTTGTGTTCGAATATTACGGGCCCATATACAGTTAATGTTTACTAACCTATGCCCTCACATGTACAAAATGGGCATATTAATAATTGTTTCAACATCAGTCAAGATTCAAGGCAGTGTTTTGACTACTGCCTTGTTTTTCCAACGTCCTTTGGAGGATTCTTGCACTTGACATCCTTAATGCAGCTTGTTGTGGTTGTTCTTGTGGATGCACTTGGTCTTGAGTTGGTTTTTGGGTTTGCTCTAGTTGAGTCAGGTCTATCTCAGCTTGATCTTGAGTCTGCACCACTTGGTCTACAACTTGTGTCTGCTCAGGTTTATGTTGAGTCTGTTATGGTTCAGCTTGAGTTTGCTCTGGTTCATCTTGCAATCCAAACCATTTAGCAAAGCCAGAAGTCCCAACCTTCTTCTTACCTTGTCTTTTTTGTGTTTCAGCAGTCGACACAGGTTTCCTTTTTGATCCACCAGCACCTCTACCTTTGGACCCACCAGCACCTCTACCTCTTGACCCACTAGCACCACCAGACCCACCAGCTCCTCTACCTATTGACCCACTAGCACCACCTCTTGACCTAGCAGCACCTCCTCTACCTCCTCTACCTCTAGACCCTATAGCACCTCATCTAGTCCCACTAGCACCTTCATCCCTCACTGGACCTCTCTGAACAACATCAACATCCTCAGAATCATTCATTGGTTGCTTCTTTCTAGGCCTACCTACCACTCCTTTGAGTTTTGGTGTTTGTTCAACTACATGTTCCTTGCAACTTGATTTGTTGTGTCCAGGTTTTTTGCAGTTTGAACAACTTCCTTGTGAACCTACCTTAGAGACTCTAGTTGTAACACCCCCAAATTCTGGTATGCAGTGGAATGGTAACAATGGGGTGCTACGTCAAAGTACAACAATCAAGATATAGGAACCGACCTTAAATGGACGTTTTAAGATAAGATTTCATTCGATGCCATAGCAAAATATCAGAGTTCATACATTAGGTCTCGTATGTTTTAAAAGTCATAAACATTTCCACATACGTTTTTATTAAATAAAAGCTTCGTAATACCAAAAGATGACATAAGTTTTTATAAGATAAAGTTGCATCGAATTTAAATAAACACAGAATCCATCTTCATTGATATC
>BQNB010000759.1:32958-100458 GCA_026074375.1 Tanacetum coccineum
GTTTCCTGTGCTTTCCTTGCTTGTTAGAGATGTTCTGGCAATTCCCATCTCAACGGTGGCTTCCGAATATGTGTTTAGCACCAGTGGAAGGGTGCTAGATGCGTTTAGGAGTTCTCTAACTCATCCTGTTGTTGAAAGTCTAATCTGCACCCAAGATTGGTTTTGTGAAAATTCTATGGGGTTAGATGTTGCAGAAAATTGGGATGAGATACAAAAGATTGAAGAAGGTAACTATATCTATACTATTAAACAGTTATTTATCTTTTCTTAATTTATTCACTTATACTTTAAATTATTGTATTGATATATAACACAAGTGAGGATGATGGATGGTTCTTTAAATTTGAGTTTGTTTGGTTTTCTTTAAATTTTGAGTATGGATTATTTTCTGGTTTGATTAGTTTGTTTGTTTTGAACTCAACATGTCTTGTTTTGGTTGTTGTTTTTTACGAACTTGATATGATGTATTGATGACTTGATATTAATCAATAATCAATGTATTGTTATTATTTTACTATATTTGTTGCAACCTTGGTGTGGATGTTTTATTAAGTTTGAATAATGTTAAGGATAATTACCTTTTATAGATAAATCTCTTATTTGGTTTTATGGAGAACCGACTCAAATAACCCGATTACTTATTTGGTTTGGTTCGGTTCGGTTTTGATTGATTTGGTTTGGGTATTGGTTGGTCAAAAATATTTAAAAAACCGAATAACCCAAGCCGATTAACCCTACTAAACCGTAAACCGCCCGAACGTACACCCCTAAATCTCTCAATATAAACTCACTTTCACTCCTCAACTCTTACGGGTAGTTTCTGCAGATATTCTTGTTAGATAAACGCTTATTTTGAACGTTATATGAAATATTTACCACAATATCGCATATCATTAATTATCTACCGCTAAGAATTCCCGCTGAAACGTGCGAGTACTCGTCTAGTACTATAACATAACAAATGCCCAAATTGAAAATTATGTGTATTTAAATTTATTCAGATTTTCTATGATTATTAACAGATAAAAGTATCACAATCATCACATAAGAAACTAATTTGAACAAAAAATAATATTAATCACTAACCTTGTATTTGGATGAATTTAAACATAACATCAATTGATTAGATTTGTGTATGTTTATCCATATAATCATGTTTTTTGGTCGATATAGGTAGATTAGGGTTTTCGGGTTCATAAATATTGGGGGTTTTTGAAAGTAACGAAATTGAATCATTATAATTTGATTTTGAATGTTTTTTTGATGATCTATAGTTGCAGAAGTCAAAAATCAAAAACCGTTGGTAGTTTGATTTCTGTATTTTGTACTACATGAAGTTTTAGTTGTTTTTTAATAGAATAAATGCCGAAGAACCGAGAGGCGTTGATTATTTTTTCTAGGACACGTGTCATTTTTTGAATATTTTATTTTGAAAAGAGAGAGAGAGAGAGAGAGATGGTAAATGTTGACTTTTACTTTATAATTTTATGTTATTATCGCATATATTTTACATGTTTGAACTCTCCAATACATTTTGTCCTTGTCAGTTTTAATTTCTCACTTCTCCTTTTTAATAATGTTCTTATTTAGTTGTTTTGCATAATAAATATTTACGTAATAAGATAACAAATTTGTATTTGTGTTCTAACTTTATAGTAGGGTCACAATTTTATCACTCATAATAGAAAAGTCACACGATTTTTTTCCGCTATCCTCAACATAAATTTTTACATCCGTCATCGCCGTTTGCTCAACTTTTCGAGCAAGTATTTCCAACGTTTTGTATAATTATCGAACATTTTTCTCTATCATTCATATCATTTACAACAACATTTTTATGTTTGAAGAAGAGTTGTTTGAAAGGAAAGAATGATTAAGAATTTACTCATTTAACAATGTTTATTGATTTAAGGTTATATATAACAAGTTAAAGACCTTATTGTAATTTCATATGTGTTGTAATCGATCATGACGGTTAAGATAACCGCTCCATGAAATGTATATTATTATACAAGTTATTTACGGCCCCCTTAAAACAAATTCTTGGCTCCGCCTCTGAACATAGCAAAATCTTTTTGGTTCACATCCGAGTTATTAAAATCTAGTATTATGCAACACTTCAAGATCTATAAATTGCATCTCAAGCATGCGTTGAAAACCTATTATAAGTGGTAGATATTAGGAGTAAATTTAAACATAGGTTAGAGGGTTAATTATACATTGTAATTTAGATTAGGAATAGACTATAACTATGATTAGTTTATCTTGCCTTGCAAGGCAAAGAGTTTCCTATTTGACTTAGAATAGATTTCCACCCCCTCATCCCTATAAATAGAGATGAGGAGGGATGCTAGTTATTCATTCTTTTTCCTCAAATTGAAAGCTTTATTAGGTTCTTAATAAAGGGGTGTTTGAGGGTATAACATGTGCATATATTTGTCTGTTCTTTGTAGTCTTTCGTGTTTGCTACGTGTGCTCGAAACAACTCGCGATCTAGCGTTTCACGATCGAACTTCGGGTTTGTTGTCGTAATCGTACAACAAGTGGTATCAAGAGTCGCGGTTATTGTGGTCTTCGAAGTTCGAGTGCTAGATCGAAGTTTCGAGTTCGTTTGAGATTTAGAGGTTCGGTTTTGGTTCCGTCGTTTGTAGCAGGTCGAACGAGGAAGGAGAAGGTTTTCACTTTTTCTTTTGGCGGTTTGTTTTTCAAACGCAAGAAAGAAAAAAAAAGAGAAAGATGGAATTTTATTCTCAGTACATGCATGTGAGTTCATGCATGTGAAAGAACTACAAGTTTGATTGTTTGGATGATTTTTTATAATAAAAATCAACGACTTCAAGTTTTTGTTTAGGGATTTAAAAAACGATTTTGAAGGTTTTTGTTGTTGCGTGGTTTTTTTTTCAAGTTTGATCGTGGTTTGCTTGGGTATCAAGTTAACGATCGGGTTACTTGTTCAAGATCGAGGGTTTAGGGTTATTCTAATTAATTCGATTTGCAAGAAGAGGTTTTTTTAGCAACAACGGGTATATTGCACACGGCTTGTGAGACTTGTGGGTAAAGTTGGTTAAAAAACAACTTGACAAGGTTTTTAGCAAAGTAAAAGAAGAATGGCTAGTTCTATAACTAGGTTTAACATCGAAAAATTCGATGGGAAGAATGACTTCGGGTTATGGCAAATAAAGATGTGTGCTTTAATGGTACAACGGGGATGTGATGATGCATTAGAGACATTACCCGCAGACATGGAAGAAGGTGAAAAGACTGCTTTAATGAAGAAGGCATACAATACCTTGATTCTATGCTTGGGAGATCGGGTTTTACAGGAAGTTACCAAGGAAACAACTGCTGTAGGAATTTGGATGAAGCTAACTAGTCTGTATATGACTAAGTCTTTAGCAAATAGACTGTAATTGAAGAAGAAGTTGTACACGTACATTATGAGTCCAGGTACAAAACTGAGTGATCATATAGATGAGTTTAATAAGTTGATACTTGATTTGGCAACATTGATATCGAGATTGAGGATGAAGATCAGACACTTATGTTACTTACGTCGTTGCCATCGTCTTATGAAAACTTTGTGGAGACATTGTTGTATGGGAAGGAATCCTTGATAATGGAGGATGTTCTGGCGACTTTGAATTCAAAGGAGTTGAAGAAAAGAACTGAAGGCACAAAGGAAGAAACTGGTGACGGGTTATATGTGAGGGGAAGGTCAGATCATTCAGGTAAAGCTCATTCTGGTAAAAGTTTGCGGTTTAAGTCAAAGGGTGGAACTAGTCAACTTAAGTGCTTCATATGTCATTCAGAGGGTCATCTAAAGAGAGACTGTCCAATGAATAAGTCAAGTGGGTTCGTCAAGAAGGGTAAGCGTAATTAGGATTCTGATTCTTCTCATGACGAGGGTAACGCCTACTTTGAAGAAGCCCTGGTGGTAGTCAGGAATGATGAGATGACTGAATTGGTAATGGATTCAGCTGGGTCTTATCATATGACACATAGGAGGGATTTCTTGTATGACTTTAAGGTTGTTGATGGTGGCTCGGTTCAGTTAGGTGATAACAAGACATGCACTATCAAAGGGATAGGAAAAGTGAAGATACAGTTGCATGATGGATCAAGCTTTATATTAGAAGATGTCAGGTATGTTCCAAGGTTAAGAAGAAGTTTGATTTCGTTGGGTACTCTTGAAAAAGAGGGTTATATTGTAAAGATGCAGATGGGTAGAATCAAGGTGATCAAAGGTTGTCGGGTTATGATGACTGGGCTCAGGAAAAAGAACTATGTGTATACTTTGAAGGCAAAAGTAATGACTTTTGGTGTACAAAAGCATGGAGGTCCAAAACAAGTTAGATTAAAGCAACTTGGTTCTAAACAAGTTGGGTTCAAACAACTTGGTCATAAACAAGTTGGGTTCAAATAACTTGGTCCTGGTGTTAAAACAGGAGTCCATGGAGTACAGGATGAAAAGCGTGTTTGGTTTGAGGTGAAACTGCAGGGAGCTCAAGGGGATCGTAAAGCTAAGGGTTTTCAGGTTAGTAACGATGATGCTGTAGTGGCTCAAAGACGGTTGGAGGACAAACAACTTGAAGAAAAGACAAACACGGACTCCTTGGTAAAGGAGGAGGAAAAGGTACACCTTGGTATAAAGGTGGAGGCAAATATTATGCTGAAAAGAAGAAAGTAAAGGAGTCTAAGAAAGCTAAACTAGGGAAATTACTGAAGTACAATGCGTGGTCGACAAGGTGGTCCCCGGTTCGAGGTTCCAGCACGAGGAAAAGATGCTGAGTATCGATTATGTTTAAGTGTTACTCCTAAGGTAGAAATTGTTAAATATTAGGAGTAAATTTAAACATAGGTTAGGGGGTTAATTGTACATTGTAATTTAGATTAGGAATAGACTATAACTAGGATTAGTTTATCTTGCCCTGCAAGGCAATGAGTTTCCTATTCGACTTAGGATAGGTTTCCACCCCTTCATCCCTATAAATAGAGATGAGGGGGATGCTAGTTATTCATTCTTCTTTCTCAAATTGAAAGCTTTATTAGGTTCTTAATAATGGGGTGTTTGATGGTATAACGTGTGCATATATTTGTCGGTTCTTTGTAGTCTCTCGTGTTTGCTACGTGTGCTCGATACAACTCGCGATCGAACTTCGGGTCTGTTGTCGTAATCGTACAACAATAAGTAATTGGATCGAGTAATTAATGTTGCAACTCTTGAAACACTTTTTTTCTTTTTCTTTTAATTTGTTTATTTTTCCCTTTGCGTCACCGGCGGAGCTACGTGAGGACAAAGAAGGGCTTGGGCCCTCCCATGATTTTGTCAGCTAATGTATTTATTTAATGATTTCATTTAGTAAATTTTATATTTTACATTTTCGCCTTTTAACTTCTTATAATTTTCGTATTCGGCCCTCCCACAATAAAGCGTCAAGCTCCGCCATTGCTTTGCGTGAGTGTTGATACAATTGTTGTTCAAAAGATTGTAGCACGTCTATTATTCTGTACTCCGTAGCAAGTAAACTTAACATTTTGATTTACAATTAATACTCTATATATAATCATCTTATTATAGAAAAAGATCTTAACTTAAACATAACCAAGAAAGTAATAGAAGAAACATTTATTAATAACTTAGATTAAAGAAATAATTAGAAAGATGCATATGTAGAACTAAACTCGAAACAGATATTCATAACAAAGAGATTTGAACTTGTGTGACAGTGGATTTGAAACTCGTATATTAGTCGGGCAAAAAAAACTTTTCATGATTGCCATAAAAACTTAATTTCTATATATTTTGTTGTAGACTGTGTATTTGGTCATCCAATGAATATGGCCGGGGTTTTAGGTTCCATCATAAAAGGCTGAAGAAACATATATGGGAATTACTATTATAATTTCTTCAAGTCAAATATTGGTATAAACCAGATCAAACTGTTTAATTGTTTTTAGTAGAAATATGGGATGGTGCAATCACTTTCAAGGGCTTGTTTCCTTAGATAAAGCTATTCCATTATGTTCCATAGCCGATAATCACTTAAAAACTCAAAAGCAAAACACTCTACTGTTGTGTTCTAAAGGTTTCAATATCTTGAATCAACGATGTTACGTTAACGTAAGAAGATCCAACTTCGGCCATTGCCCTCTTAGCCTTTTCCGCAAGCTCGCTTGCCCTTTTTCTTCTTTGTTTTGCTTCTTCATCATCTTTGTCCATTAAGCATTCAACAGCCGTCTTGATATCCTCCTTCTTAACCAACACATCATACTTATCTTCATCCCCAAAAGGAACAGGAATTTCGACACCAATCCTAACTCCAATCTTGAGAATTTCTACCATGAATGTTTCGTTAAGAAACTGGTCTCTGAAAAATGGCCATGTCACCACCAGAACTCCAGCAGAGATTGTTTCTAATGAAGAGTTCCATCCACAATGTGTCAAGATGCCACCAATAGCTCGGTGTGACAATATCAAGACTTGGAGTGTCCAGCCATGAATGATCAAACCACGGTCTTTCACCCTTTCTTCATACCCTGCTTCCACAAACCATTTTCGGAGCTCTTCAGATATGTTTCTTACGCATCATATAAACTGTTTGTCAGTGGATTCGAGTGCTAGCCCTAGCTCGATCGCTTGTTGTGTAGAAACACGCGCTAGACTTCCTAAACAAACATATAACACAGACCCTGGTTCCCTTTCACCAAGCCATTTCAAACATTCGTGTTTGTCAATTGCAGCCTTATTCCCCCTCTCAGCTATGTCTAGATTATCTTTGTTGGATACGGAAACCGGGCCTATGCACCATACTTTTTTGGCTTTAGACTTCAGAAATTCTTTAACATACTCTGGTTCCAGTTCCTCAAAAGTGTGAACTACAATACCATGTGCAGCTTTCTCGGCATCTATAGCACGTAACATAGGCCCTTTTCTATCATCTGCGAAATCCTCTTTAGAAAAGCCAATAATCTGAAGTTTAGTGACTTCAAATCGGACAGGCAAACCCAGAATAACGAACCACTCTGTGTCCGATTCAATACCTTCTAATATCATGGAAGAGAAGATAGCGTGCGTACTAACCAGAAAGAAGCACCCCGGTACGTTGAACACAAGCCGCGGAATGTTCAACCTTCCAGCCACATCAGAAGTCCAAGGTAAAAAGAAGTCTGAGATTATGCAATCTGGTGAAGGACAAAGTCCCCTAAACATATCTTCGGCCGGTTCTTCTAACAGGTCTGTGGCAGCCATTAGCTTGTCCCAGACTTCAGATTGTGAAATTGTGTCATAATTCTCAGACCCTTCTGGTAAACCAACTTCTGCTAACAGGAGTTTAAGCTCAAGTAGCTGGATCTTGAGCTTGGCCTCGATTGCCCGTAAAATAACTGGTCTGAACCGATAGGCAACAAGTGGAGTGGTGATTATTGAAACCGTAGCACCACATTGGGCGAGTATGCGGGCAATGTCCACCATCTATAACTTCCAATAAAGGAGAGTTGAAAAAGACTCACAATGCCCCTTAAAAATAAAATGTTGAAATTCTAGAGTGTCTAAAATAGTCTTTTTATTTAATCAATTTGAATTAAGCAGTAAATAAGAAACCTCGTAACTTAAATGAGCAAAGCTTACTGGGGAAGCCTCATAATTTTCGCCCACCCATGTGTAACCCACCTATTTTTCAGCACAAAAACTGATCCTAAACCATTTTCTAACCCACCCTTCGTGAGCCTGCATCATTCACGAACCATAACTCATCATCATCATCATCATCAGAAAAACGCGACACCTTCATCAACGATTCTTCAGGATTCTATTGAGAGAAAGGATATACTTTTCTCAATTAAAGAAGTAAGTATCTTTATATTTTGTAACAAGTTTTCAATTTTGAATGTTATAACGATATTTATTTTGGGTTAATTATCTCATTTGATTTTGCAGGAAGCTTCGAATAGGTTTTTTTAATTCAAGGTAAGTTTTAGTCTCAATTAATTTCAAGTCCATTTTTTTTCTTAAACAATCACCTCAGTTGTTTACCCAATTCATGGTATAATTTTATTTTTGTATTATGATTATGATTGCTTGATTTCAAAATGATAGTTTTTCTTTTGAGCTCATTCACAACATCAATAGATCTATGAACATATTTCATGGATAATAGGTTAGTCGTATACATATCTCATTCAAAACATCAAAATGATAATTTTTCTTTTGCTTAACTAATAGGTTAGTTGTATGCATATTTCATTCATTTCTTCTGTTTATTTAGGTGAATATAAATGTCAATGAAAGACGACTTCTTTTTCAGTTAAATTTATATAAATGTTCTGTTTTTTATCTTTTATTTGTACATAATGCATGGTAGGTGTTTGTATTTTATAGTGTCTTTTATAGTTTTCTAGATAAGCGTGTTATTTCTTCTATGTTTGTCTCTCTTCTACATCAATAAAGTAAGATCAATTTCATCATTTAGTTTTTTTGTTCTTACTTCTAGCTCATAACTTTACACTTTATTCTTGACGGTCAATGCATAAGATGAAACATCCAAATATTGTGAAGCTCAATCAAGTCATTCGAGAAAATGACATTCTGTACTTCTTCTTTCAATATATGGCATGCAACTTTTTCTTAGTTTGTTTATTAGATGTCTTGCCATCGTATCACCGTATAAATATCATTGTGGTGTTCGTCCAGGATTGCTGTCTTTATGACCTAATGAAAGAAAGATTGAAGCCTTTCTCGGAAAACGTACAGAATTAGCTTGGATGGGTTGGATAATGACTAACAAGTAAACGCTTGCAATTATTTCATTTTCATTGATCATTAAGATGTTAAATATTATTATAGAAACTATTTTGCTAGATCATTGCTCGACTTTATTTAAAAGCGACATATATTTGGGTGACATTTTATCTATTTAACCGGTCCAACTCATTTGATCCGGTCTAATTTAGCTACTATTTGGTACTAATTGTAACCCATATTTGACAACTTGTACTAATTTTAACCCATAATTGTAACCCATATTTGACAACATGTATAACACATATCGACCCATTTTAGCTACTGTTTGGTACTAATTCTAACCCAGCTACTGTTTGGTACTAATTGTAACCCATTTTCCATAGTTTTAAACTAATTTGAGGATGCTCTATCACTAGGTAGTGTTTAGCATTTACTTTTTTCTCGTTTTTCATGGTTGAAATGTTCGAATATAATTTTGAAAATTTTCTTTTCAAATTCATTTAATTAAGTTTTAGTTTCTCCAAACCAAAAAACAAATGTGGGATAACAAGAATTGAAAAACGTGCGGGAGTAGTACAAGCGTGTAGCTTAGACTAAAACTTTTAATGAGTGGGTTCATAATATTTATAGATTTTCAGGTCATTACCAAGTTTACATTCAGTGTTACCCGCGCAGGTAATTGGTTCAAGATTTTATACTTCTATAACTCATTAATATAACGAGTCATACTCATTTGACCAATTTTTCTTGTGAATAATTAGATATATGACCATTTCTTCCATTCTAGAATGAAAAAATCCAAGTTAATATAAGTAGTAGGGGTGGTACTCATATTTACCCAACCTTTAAATTATATCAATCAGCCCGTTTCACCCATTTTCTATGCAAATAGTTATATGGATGGGTTGGAATTTTGCTCACGTATTTGATGCTGTTGATATAAGGATTTCCAATGTTAACTCTAGTGAATGGTTCTAAAAAGTTCCATTTCATCATGGAAACAGAATATATGTTATCCCTTTGGTTTGCTGATGTATTGCAGGTGTTTTATCTTTAAATGCGTCATCTACTTTGGTGTGTAACGAATTTATACTATTGTGGTCTTACAAGATTGATGGAAATGTTAATTGCATAGGTCATGAAGAATAGTAGATAACTTTTCTGAGCTATGCTTGGGATATTGTTATATGAAGTGTGAATATTGGAGACGTTATGTTGTTTTGTTTTTTTACTGATAATGGCTGTAGTCAAAATATTTACTTTCTTTTTTTATTTATGTTTCTTGTTTGACAATAAACTTTTATTAGGAAAAGAACATTTCCAATTAATTATAATTTAATGGCAAAAGAAAGTCAAATCAATCTTTATTTAGATTGATTCTAGTTTTCCTATAAATATTGGGTCTTTTCTTTGTTTTGATTATGTTTTTGAGTTTTGATAATAATAAAAGTTTTCGCTTTGATCGAGTTCTATCTATCCAATTGTTATTTTAATTCGTATGTTGCTCGGCCGTTAAAGATCTGTATCATTTGGTATCAAGAGCTATGGTACTAATGGTCGAACGAAATCGTGGAGAGCATCTAATTCGTAGATTCGCCGAACGAGGTAACGAACCAGATCCACGTGACGTCAAGATCGCAACCTTAAGCAACGGATTCAAGAACTCGAGTTCCCGCAGTTACAGCAGGACTCGCCGGCAGAAGAGACGAAAACTGAGTCCAACGTCTGGGACGATGGGTCAGAGGACGTCAATCCTTTTGGCGAAGGAAACCCTTTGTTGACAAAGGAAACTGAATCAGAATCTATTATCTAGGATATAAGGGATGCGAAAGAGGAGTATCAATTTGATAGGGGATGAGGAAGAGGAGTATCCTTTTGTTAATAAATATCCAAGTTTTCAAGAAGAACCTATCATGTTAGTAGAAGAGGAATCGTGTCCTGTTTATGACACCGATAATGAAGAAGAAGAATCGATGCCGGTTTATGATACTGATATTGAAGATATCATTGAGGAGGAAGAAGGATTTGTTGGGAAAAGAGGATTTGGTGGAGAAGAAGACAACATAGAAGTCGTTGTAGTTGTGGCTAATGATCTTTGTTCTTCAATGTTTCAAACTATTTAAGTGTTGATTTTGAGGAAGACATCAATACAAAATCACACGAGTTGATGTCATTTGAAAAAGGTATTATTATCAAGGTTAGCCAAAGTTCATTCAAATTAATGATTTGTAAAAAAATATCAAGAATGGTATTTGAAAGCTCCACCCATGGTCGATAAATTGGGTTTTAAGACGATCAAGGTTCAAGGTCGAGTCATTATAAAGAAAGGGAATTTGATGCAGGGGATACAAATTTGGATGCTACGAGTACAAGGGACGAGTAAGGCAAACTCGAGGACGAGTTTTTTCAAGTAGGGGAGGATGATGTAGATTAGTCAATGTCAAAATATTTACTTTTTTTTACTTATGTTTCTTGTTTGACAATAAACTTTGGTTAGGAAAGTATCAATTTCAATCAATTATAAATTTAGAAAAAGGAAAGTCAAATCAATCTTTATTTAGATTGATTCTAGTTTTTTTATAAATAGAGAGTCTTTTCCTTGCATGGATATATGTTTTGAGTTTTGATAATAATAAAAGATTTTGCTTTGATCGAGTTCTATCGATCCAATTGTTCTTTCAATTCGTATGTTGTTCGACCTTTAACGATCCGCATCATAATTGTTGTTTATTTGTTAGGGTTTTTACTGATAATAATTGTTTAATGGCGCATAAGGGTGTTTGAGATATGATTGTCTAGATAATATGGTTTATAAGGGGTGATTGTGAAATGGCGTGGGTTATTGGAATATAGAGTTATATGTATGGTGGCTTGGTATTTTATTACTCTTATAATTAGTGTATTTGATTGAAACTTATCATTAAAGATTGTAATTTGTTAGCAGGTTGAGTGTATCATTATAACAAAAATCATATGTGAGGTGGTGGTTACAGTTGCAGAGCATGAGCGGATATCTAAAGAAACACAAAAGTCGATCGCGGTCGCTTTACCTCACTAACTATAATAAGATACCGAAAACATTAAACTTGGCTTATGACCCGTATGCTGCGGTATAAATTATAAGTTAATACTTGATCAATTAATAGTTTTTTGTGGAATAGTTCGTCTACTCTGTTTACATCATTTTGTATGCTATGTTATCAAGTGTTTCATCTTCATTAGTTTCATTGTATACTATTTAATCTTGTGATGTTCGCGGGTCAATCAGTTGTACAACATGCTTAAAGAGAAAGATATACAAGAGACTGGTTAACTAAGTTTTGGTTCTATGAGGAAAGGGTGCTTCAAATACATAACAAAAATATTTTATTCATTTGTTATCATGCATAATATTAACAAGTTTTGGAGACATGCGCTTCGCCGCGGCAGGTTTTGTCTATGTTTAAGGAGAAATGTTTGTGTGATTTCAAGTGTAAAGAAATGTTTGTGTGATTTCAAGTGTGCACAATACATTCTACGAATACTTTTTTCCAATGTAGCAGTAACCGGATACGTGGCTCTAAAGTGTAGCGATTAAAAATATCGCATTTTCACCCAGATTGACAAAACTTATAATGACCCGCTTTGACCCAGATTGACTAAACGTAAAGAAAATTAGTATAACATTAGATGGTAGATATACAATATACATAAAGCTTACAAAACAATTATCTAAAACCCAATAGTTGCAAATAAAAGTCTATATGCTCATATACACCTATCTGTAAAAAGATGATCTCTCATCCAAGTCCAATTCAGTGCTCTTAGTTGGTAATATAAAATCTTGGATGCACTTCTATTATTTAAAATCTTGGATGCCAAGTCTTGGATGCACTTCTCTTAGTGCTCTTAGTCTCTTACACAACCTTTCCTTTCCACAACTCAGTGATGTTACACTCAGAGCAGCTTGTACAATATCTAACGTTAATATTAACATGCATTCCAAGAAACTTGTATAAATTATAATCAATGAAAAAGTATACTCCACATTCAAAGAAGACTCCACATTCAAAGAAGACTCCACATCCTTCTCGTACTTCACCTCAAGAAAGTTCCAACTTTCTTTGGTGATTCACGTTTCAGCATTTGTTTCTGAACATTCTTTACGTTTCAGCATTTAAAACAACTAAGCTAATCCATTTTCATGATAAAAGTATAAAAGCATTTTGGTACATTATTATTTGAAACTGCATATATGTTAGATAATCAGTTTCAAATAAGTAATTTAAAACTGATTATTATTTTTTAAACGCATCTATATAACAAAATGCAATGCAAAATTATGTTCATATTTGCTTCTGCTTATTCAATTTTGATTAAGCAATGTCAAACCAATTATTCTCTAATATCGAACCTAATGTACATTATCCATAATTCTTCACTACAAAAAAGCTCACCAAGGGAGATAGTCAGTTACAATCGAGAAAAGGTAGGTGCAAAGTAACTGCTCCAAGAACATAATGACATTAAGACGGCGCACCCGTTTCACGATTAAATTCCTGCATAAAAAGTTAAACACATGCATATTAAGTAATTATTCTACCCAGAAAAGATAAAAAATAAGTCAAAGATGAATGTTAAGTTATATGATATACCACATGAAATGAAACCGCTTTCACATGAATCTGGCCTAAATCAGTTGGGTCAACTAATTCAACTTCTCTAAACCTTACTCTTTGTCTAGGTTCCTCATTAGTACATAGTTTGATGAAACCAAACATTGTTAAGTTGTTAACCTACAAAACATAAGATAATAATGTGTTTATAATGGATTTTTGGATTAGTTTATTTTTATGGGGTTATGAAATTATTGAGATTTAGAAAACCGATAAAGCTCATATTTTTCAGCTTATAAAGTGCTTATCACCTTCAGCCCACGGGTCAAGTCCATAATCTACATCATAACCGGAAAAAAATTGAGCCTAATTGGTTTCTAAAAATCTTAATAAACTGAGAAGCTCCTAAAATAAGCTAATCCAAACACCTCATATCTGGTACATTTGGAAATGTTCTCAATAACATAGAAGCTGGATGGCAAGTAACTTATAGCTTTTTAAATAAAGTAAATTTTACATCAAAAAATACTCATAAATGTCATTTACCAAACTATATTCGCCTAATGACCAACTGCTTGTATCTCCTTCAGGTTAGCCCAAAGTTATATGGAGATGGTTATCCTAGATTTTTCACTTACTGGGTAGTGGGTAATATCAACCCTTTTTGTCTTTAATGCATAAAGAGGTGGCAAGATGGACGTGCTAGTTAATGGGTCAGAGCGGGTTGGTTGAATAGTGACATCTTTTTAGTAAAAAAGCGAAATGCCAACAATATGATTCTAGATTATTGAATGAAGATGATTTTGGAGCTTGTTTACAAAATAAATAGACTATGGACAACTTTCAACCCGCTGACCCATTTATAAGTAACTGGCTCAATAATGCCATCTCAACGTGGCATATATTTACATATATCGTTATATCATGTGAAAGTGCTAAATTATGCTAATATTTGCAAACTGATGCATACCAAGCCATATGATGCTATAACTTGCTATGCTCAGGATTTGTTCAAACAAACAACAGGATTGCTATTGGCCCAGCAATCTCTCCTAGATTGTCTTACAATGGCAGACAATACGACATTGGTGTCATGATATGGAAGGTACAACTATAATTGCATATTTGCATGCTAGTCAATAAAGTCTTTGAATTTATATAAGGAGATGCTAATTTTGTTCTTTTAGACACTTAAGACTTAAGACACTTATAAAATATGATTTGTCAAGAATCTTTTTATCTGATCTTTTGAAAAAGAAAGGGCAATTTAAAAAAATTGAAAGCTATTTTATTCGTAAATTTTAAATTAGTCTTTTTGAGGACAGAAAATAAAGTGGATTTATGAAATATTAAATAGTAAGATTCTCTTCTTGATTTCTAGGAAGTGTCTCATGTGTAGACTTCCCTTTAACTTTTACTCAAGTCTTGAAGATTCTATTAGACAAATTAACTAACTTGATACTATTCAAATTTTGGACTAAATGACTAATAAGTATGTAAAGAAGCCTTTATTGTTCTTTTCCTTATGTTCATTTTCCATGATTTTTGTTCGTCTTACACATGACTAATTCTAAAGATCTGTCTTTTACAATACTGTTGTATTAGAGTAACATATAAACAAAATAGAAGCTTATGTTGGCTATAGTACAAATGTTTCACATATAGGTAGCAGATGTTTCACATAAAAGGTCAAATTGGTTTGTTTTGAAACGGGTCAGTTTTCACATGGATATTTTTTTAACGGGTTGACCCACAACTGTTCTTTGTCGATTTTTTGTATATATAAATATTTCCCTAAATATTGTTACAGAAGCTAGATTTTTATCCGATAAACATCTACAACTGCAGCTATATTGCTAATCCAAACACTGCTACACCCCAAAAGAAGACCATACTTTTGATTCTTCTGGAAGCTGCATTACAAACCTATTTGTACTTAACACAAATTGATTATCTAAGGGCGAAATAATTCGTCTGGCAATTGTTGCAGTGTTGCAGCAAAACCGATTGACATTAAAAGAGTGAAGGAAAAAACGTTACAAAATCCGGTTTAGGGGCTGTTTGGACAGGAACTTTTGAGGGGCAGCTTGGACATTAATTAAGTGCGTTTATGATGTTTTAAAAAATTTGTTTGGGGATGTTTTAATGGAGCTTTAGATTGGCTATTTGGACAGCAAAAAAATGCAGAAGAGTAGTTCTAAAATTCCCTAATCCATGACCAAAGTTATTCTACTAATTTCTTTAAACTTTCTTTCATTTGGTTTCTCGAGAAACTTAAACAACAGCTGGTAAAAACCGTAAGAGACAAACTGCTCTTTCGCCTCTTCCTTTTTCCACCGGCTTAGGCATGATCTATAAGCATAATGTATTTCTAATCCATACACGTGCGCTTGTAACAACAGTAACTATCACCTAAAGGTACTAATAAAAAGTACAATTAAAAATTAATCTAGCCACTAACCAAGCATTTATCGTGTTCTCTTTATATGTGCTATTGCATTTCGTACAAAGTCAATAGGAAAAGAAATTTCTTATGAAATGAGCTGTTTCATATCTGGAAATTCTAATCACAATAAGTTTAGCCAAAACATGTACACCTTTTACCTAACATTTAAATCCGAGCTACCTAAACTCAACCAAACCTAACCTTGTCTATCTCTTTAAATTATGAACTCAAGCCACATTCAAAATTTTAGGATCGGATCATCGATAAACCCCAAAATGGTTCGCTCGTCCACCAATTCTTAGGGGGTGTTTGTTTCGGCTTATATTACCGAGTTATGGATTATTTGGTTTTGGGCTTATGTTCTGGCTTATATTACCGAGTTATGGGTTCCCAAAAGCTAGTGTCAGCCTACTTTTTCTAAACTGGTTATACTCTAAAAAAGATAATTCAAGCGTTTGTCGTTCTATATAAACGTATAACCTGATTCGTTTCAGCATCAGATTGGCACGACCCTCTTCGACAACTTAGCCATGTGTCAATGATACGCCTTGGAAACCACCGATAAAGCGCCATCACACCCAAAACACGTCCCATGAGGACAATCATAGGTATGATTCCATATAAGAAACGTCGTTATCTACGACCGGAAATAAGGCGCTACAATTGAAGTAAATAATGTCTTGAATAGGAATTATCTTCAAACCTTTGATTCTTACCCATATAAGAAAACTAAAAAAGTTGTATAAAAGAATTTCGTGAGAGGCTTCGAGATCCTAATAGCCATACCTTGCTTCTTGGCCATCTTCACATTCCAAATCCCTCTTCCTTTTCCTATTCCAATCCACATTGCATCCTCTCACATGACGTTCGCAACTCACATAACCCTGCACCTCCAAAATTTGATTTTCTTCATACCAAAATCAATGACACCTCTAAAATCCAAAATGATTCCATATTGTAGTTCTGGCAGGCCGAGCTGTGAGGTAGGCGTCGTTATGCGTGTAGCAGATGCCTATAAATAAGTCGGTCAATGTAATTTTGATCTATTATACTCGAAATAAAGAAAAGGGTAACTGTCAAATAGATAAAGGGGTGTATAGGATTGCTTAATTCAAACTGTTTATTTGCTTAAAATCATCACGTGCCAGTATGCGTATTCTTAAGTGCTTGTTTATTATGGAATAGAAAACAGATAATATTATCCAAGCAGGCAAATACCCTAAACTGCTTATGTGCTTAAATAAAGATAAGCACTTAATTAGCAATCCCAAACACCCTCCAAAACATGTTTATTACCAGTGCTATTTCGAGTGCGCCACCAAATGCATCACCATCTATCGCTGGGCTTTCTTGCAGCTTAGGCACAAATGACATAATTGTTTCAAAAGTAGCAACTTTAAAATCATACAAATTGAACATGACAAAGTATTCAACTATTCAGTTATATTAAAGGAAATACTGTATAGTGATATACCCTCTAAAAGGTCGGCGAACACCTTTATTGACACGAAACCGACGTCCTTCAATTTTGTCATGCATACCATACATATAAACAACCATATTTGAGATAAAGATGCTCACATTTATTTCATAAATCAAAACAAAAAAACCCCATAACTATACATAAACTATACATAACATTACAAAAATGCCAAACAGGGTCCTACTACTCACTTGCTTGAACAACAAATGAAACCTCCACATCCATCCTATTCTCAACACTCTCACATCCCTAAATCTTACGGGTTGCACAAAAAAGACAACCATTAAATCTAATTCAGTAGTAAGCTTTTAAATTTGAATCAGTAGTAAGCTTTTAAAGCCACAACAAAACTAAGCCAGACTACATGCGAGAACCCGCAAGACCGCCACCAAGACGAATCCTTCTCGGGTCACACCACCATTGTGCAACCTGTCATTAGAACAATTTATCAAAACCTCATATGCAACATGAACAAATTAACAAATTAAAAGAAAAGTGTACCTTTTTATCATCAACAAACTCTTAAGCTTGAAATAAGTTATACCACTAAAAAAACAACCTAAAAAAGAAAATTAAACAATCATTAACACATTTATAATCAAAATATAAATAACTCCTTTTCCAAAATCATAAAAGCTGAAACTATAAAAAAATTACCAACATCAATTCATGAAAGAAGCAAAAGATCAATCAGAAACTGGATTAGCTAACAAAATTGTAAAAAAGTGAAAACTCACACCTTGTTGATCAAAGAAACCCGTAACGCCTTTTGCACCACCGACTCGTGATTTTCTGACCTGATTTCGATATTTAGGGTTATTTATTTCGGTGTAAGATGCGAGAGAAAAAAGGGGTGATGTGTTGTGTGTGTGGGTTTATGTGTTTTATGTGTGTGTTTTGGAAGAAGACACGTCTATACTACGTGTTAGCTTCTGAAACTGATATAAGAACATACCTTGATGAATAAATCCTAATATGAAAATGGTAAAATCCAAAGAGGCGATGATGAAGATGAAGTATGGACATAGATCATACAGGTGTGGTATTAGGGATGGCAACGGTGAGAAAAAACCCATAACCCATGGGTTACCGCAAGTAAATGGGCGGGTAATCCTGTTATTTTTCACCCGCGGGTGGGTTGTGGGTGAAAATTTATACCCATCGGTAGGTGGTGGGTGGGTGACGGGTAATTCTTACCCATCATGGGTGTACCCATTTAAGAAACCCACGAGTGTACCCGTCTAAATACCCACGGGTGAACCCTTAAACTCATTTGTGTTAAAAAAAAATTATTATACTACTTAAATATTTATGAGGTTGTTGGTATATATTTAATAACTACTAAAATCTCTAGACTACGCAATAAACTACTGTAAGAGTTTCTTTGACTTACAAGACTAAAAGATGAAAATGAAAGATTAAACTTTCAAAGATATATACATGATATATCTCAGTACATGTATGTGATTTGGTGTAATGATGATTAATTTTCCAATTTTAGACATGTCATTAAGTATTTTGTGAACTTGGTATTTAAAAAATTGATATGATGTCTTATTACCCAGTTTCATAGTTATTTTACATATCATGGTTTTATGATTTTGTTCCATTTCACAAACCCACGGGTTTGTCCACGGGCGATGGGTACCCACGAACATGGGTATGGGTAAAAAGTTGTACCCATTGGTGGGTGACGGGTGGGTGACGGGTGAGAAAAAAATCACAGGTTTGGGTGACGGGTTTGATAAACCCATACCCATTACCTACGGGTGTCATCCCTATGTGGTATTAAGAAATCATTTACAGATGTAAGAATGATAGATTATACATGTGATGCCAAGAAATTGACACAAACAAAAACAGAAAACCAACTACAACTAACAGAGAATAGAATAAAGTATATTAGAATTGTTTATATGTTACTGTTCATTTAGAGAGAGGAAGAGAAGTCAACAAATGTAATAATGTTTAATTTTAGGTTTATGTATTTTTTTTCATGTTTTTTACACATACCTTATATACCACAACTATGTACTTTTTTACATCTATTCATGGTTTAATACTTACATTATTATACCATCCGATTTAACAGATTCTTTACTTACGTATTCTCTACAATCAATCACTGATGTGTTTAATGTCTATTTATAATACATTATCCAACAATTCCATAGTTTTTCATTTAGTCTCGGGAATTTCACGGGTCATAGAACTATTAAAAAATTATAAAAAAAATATAGTATTAAATTTAGACCTAAAGATTTGAAATTGAGTAACTTATTATTAATAATTCAAATGGTTAACTTATAGGTGGTGGCTTCGTATTTTATTACTCTTATAATTAAGGTACTTGATTGAAACTTATTATTAAAAAATGGTAAGTTAACACTCAATACCGTCTTTCACAGATTATGGGTCTCAATACTGTCTTTCACAGTGTATGAGGGAGGTTAAAACGCAGATAACCATAACCCTACCTAAGGTAGAGAGGCTGCTTTCAGTTCTACCAAAGATAAAACGGACCTCCGACCTTGCAAGGAGTGATAATCGAACATTTGACCTCTGTCTCTAGAGACAAGGGTGATAACCACATGATTTAACCTTGCCATTGATTGAAACTTATTATTGAAGATTGTAATTTGTTAGCAGGTTGAGCTTATCATTAACAAATAAAGTGATATGTGAGGTGGTGTATCTAGAGAAACACTAAAGTATGTCGCGGAGCGTGAGTGGATTCAAAGTTATAGAAAATGATCGGATTTAGAACGTGAGATTTTGGTTATTAAAACGTATCCAGACCCACCGCAAAAACCATCTTTTAAAAACAATGGCATAACACATCTAATTGGTTAAGCATTACCAAGTTCAAACATGTATCTTAAGTTCCTTTTTAAGACATATAAACTTTGAGTCTTTGACTTTTAGATCTTGACACCTTCATTTTAAAACGTACAAAGAGTCTTTGACTTTGAGTCTTAAAGGAACTTAAGATACATGTTTGAACTTGGTTATTAAAACGATGATCTGGGTAATTTTCTTCACTGTTTGTACGTTTTAAAATGACGGTGTCATGATCATCTGTTTTCATATAATTTTGTGTGTTAATTATCTAAACTTTGCTTCCTTGCACACTCAAATGGTGATATTAACGTCTCAAAACAAACACCTCCAAGGTCACATAATCTAACCGAGTCGTGACATTGTAAACAGTATATGAACGGTTAACTAAGGAATAACCTCCAAGTGATAAAAAACGCCACTAACTGAAATTCTAACTAAAAATACATTATTCCAAAAAATGTAATCTTAACAATAATTGATCATAACACAACTATATATATCATTGCTTATGTCTTTTCTCTTAAAACATACTAATGAAGCACAACATATAAACAAAAACATCTTATGATTAATCTTTCAAATAACTTAATCTTAACAAACTTTAAAAATGAGAGCCTAAAGCAAAATGTCTACATAACTCAAATTTAGCTACTATTTCATGTGAGATTGACCTAATTAAAAAAACACTATGCAACGATGCATCAAAAGATCACAAAAAACTTAGTTTTTTAATCATTTACAACAGAAAAATAAACTTTCAATCTAACGAATAGCATAAAAATTAACATTCATAAATTAGGGATTATGCCTAATATGTGTGTTTTGTTGTTACACATTTTTATTTTACTCTTTTCCAAAGAAAAATATTCTCAAAATTATATACTACAAAAAAATTAAATGTCTTTTTTTTAACGGCGATTGAATTAGAAACCAGCAAGGAGCTAGATAACGGTACAAAAGGGGGATAAAGCGTTACAAGGGTGATCAAACCACATTATCCTATTTAAAGAAACTTTTCTACCTCTACTAACAATCTAATTGAAAGAATACATCTTGATATCGTTGAAGGTAAGATCTTTTGAAGGTTTCTTGGCAGAGAAAATAACGTTGTTCCTGTATCGCCAT
This sequence comes from Tanacetum coccineum, assembly GCA_026074375.1. Lineage (NCBI taxonomy): Eukaryota > Viridiplantae > Streptophyta > Magnoliopsida > Asterales > Asteraceae > Tanacetum > Tanacetum coccineum. The sequence continues at coordinate 54,189 of BQNB010000759.1, forward strand.
ATGGACCAAATTGTCGTTTGGACAACCACATCGAAGAATTTAGTGAACTTCTCCCCAAGAGGTGTATGGTCTGCCAAATGGACTAAGTCCTGCAAAAAGGGGAATGAAACATTCGGAATTCGCCACCACTTCAAAACATCTGACCATAGTTCTTTTGCGACCTTGCAATGAACAAATATGTGATCTTCCGTTTCGATTCCATCATCACACAAGGGACATCTTACAGAATCCAAATCCACACCCCTTCTATCAAGGTTACTTCGCGTTGCCATCCTACCATTCATCACTCGCCATGTATTGATATTAACTTTCAAAGGGACAATACGGTTCCATCTAGTTGCAACGTAGGAGGCGGGAGGGGACATGGACGTGATGTAGGATCTCATACCTTTTACTGTAAAGCATCTTGAGTCATCTATAGAGCATTCCCAAGTGTCTTCTGAAATTGTGAGGTGGAGTTGAGATAGGAGACTTACGAGATTGGCAAGTTCTTCAAGTTCTGGAGTAGTTCTAGGTTCCCTGCGCCAGGCCCATTGAAAGAGAAGCCCAGGAGGAGAAGTTGTGTCCTCAGGCCCAAAAGATACAAGATGATTAGATGACACATGAACAATATCAGTGGGTTTCCTATCAAAAACATTACAGTTCGGGTTAGTGTCTAGACGATAAAGCCTAGGGAACGAATCTTCTAAAGGCGAGCCACCAATCCACGGATCATGCCAAAAGCTAGTAGATTGGCCATTTCCAAGTTTAATCTTGAAAATCGAAGGGAGATTTATGTTGACTTTGAGCAAATCGTTCTTTAGCTTCACAATTTGATACCATACACCAAAGTTCGATCTTATGGTTGCGTTAACATTAAGGCAACCCGAAGATCCATATATAGAACGAATAACCTGACACCATAATGCTTGTTTCTCGGTACGAAACCTCCACCACCATTTTGCGAGCATAGCTTGGTTGCAAGTCCTTAGACCACCAATACCAAGTCCCCCATGATCTCGAGGGGACAAAACTTTTTCCCAAGCAATCCAAGGAATCTTGTTGTCGTCCATTGAACCGCCCCAAAAGAAATTCCTCCTAATACTTTCAAGCTTGTTGATTATCTTTTTAGGAGCCTTATATGTGGAAAAGTAGTAGACACCCAAATTACCAAGAACGGATTTATTATATTCTCAAATTTATATACTATAAAAAAATAAATATCTTTTATAGCGTTTCAATAATTTATATGTATCGTAATTTGGTATAAATATTTTCTATTCATGGGGCTAACATGTAATTTATTTATAAAATACCACAAATCCATCTCTTAGAAAAACACTTTCAACGGTTTCTTATGGCTCCGTGAATTTCACGGGTCAATAAACTAGTAGGTACAATATGGCCTTGAGCTGTAGGAAACATGACAAAATTAAGGTCGGTAGGTGATGCAGCCATTTCTATAATTGAGTTAGAAATTTGAATGCTAGCTTGTTTGAAAAATTAGAAGAAGAGGTGCTCACTTATATGTAACAAGTTATAGACTCAAACAAAATAGCTTTATGTGATAACGAAAGGGACCTAAAGCTGCAGGATACATACCACCTTGTGGCTAATCACATGCTAATCTCAAGAACATGTGGCTGCATTGACGTCAGACCGTTTATTAATTAGCATATATCACTGATAAGGAAAGCACATGCATGATGACCAATGCAGGGTTCAATCTTGGAAGTGGAGGTCATGTCATAGATGAGACCCGCTGTTTTTCGAAAATAAGATGTTGTGACTTCCATGATAATAACTGAATATAGTTTACACTGAAGAAGGGTGTAAGTGTAATTTCCTATGCAGTAAAAGGTTGTGGATTTCATTCAAGATCAACGTTCCATATACAAGCTAGTTACCAAACCCGGTCCACACTCCAAACTAGGTACAAGATGCATATATGATTCGGCTTCATGTTCTTAGCGGATTGTTAAGTAAGTTTTTTTAATCATTGGTATACCTTTGATATGAAATGATCATTTCTTCTTGCTATATTTGCCATTCTCACGAGCTCTTTTCTTCTTTATCTGCGTGAATGGGCGGTGGGCTACACGCTAATCTCCAATCTTCATATCTTTGTATTATGTGTTCTTTATGCACCATATAATTAAAAAATCAGTCGACTCAAAACCTCAACTGAACCCCCCCCCTTCTCAATATTTGTTTTTTCACAACAATGACTTTAATCTATCAATAGCGACATGAACAAAAATAGAAGCCGTTAACTGGACATAAGCTAGAGCAGCACCACAATGAAAGAGCTAAATAATCACATTCTACAATTCCACGTGGAGCCTCTATTGATCCAAAGATATGTTATAGTAAGCTAACAAATCCCTTACAAGAAAAAAAATGATTGGTGATTATGGTTAATTATAGTCGAGCTGCGGTGAGCCAGCTATATTAGGGCAATGGGAGTGATGTTGGCCCAAGTGTTGAGGAACGGGATCTTTTGTTTTGGTCCAAGATCGCGTGAAGAAAAAGGGCTTCACTAAAGTTGGCAAATCTTTGGCGGGCATCGTTTCACGTCCAGGATTAGTCAAATCGAAGCTTGCAATGAGGAGAATGTCATGCTAAATTGCTTACGGCGATGTAATGAAACTTTTTAGGCCCATATCACTCTATTTTAGGTGTTATTTACCATTTTATGTTTTTTTTTACATTTTTGATAGACACTGTTTGTGGGCTAGTGCTCGGCCCGTTTGTCTTTTGAGCACATTTTCAACTTTCTATGCCTATTTAATAGTTGTATACTAATATGTGATGATGAAATTACGAGTTCTGAAATATATATACGAAAAAGTCCAGTTTTGGAAAGTATCCTATTATGGTATTCGTATTTAAATCAAACAGGGAGAAATTATTGAAAATAAAGAAAAGATGAAAGGAAGAGGAAATAAGAAAAAAATTATAAAATGAGGATCAAAAATTAAAGAAACAAAAAAGAAAATTATAAAAATTTTTAAAAAAAAAAAAAAAAGAGATTGTTACGATAGAATTTTTCATAGATATTCGTGTGAATCAACAAGTTCAACTTGTGCGTGTTTTTTTTTCCCTAGCTAGCTGTATCCCAATTGTGTTCAAGTCCAGCAATGTGTGTGTGTGTATGACGTTAAAATAAAAAAAGGTATTTCTAGTAAATGTGATAGTTTACCATACGAAATATGCAAAAAATTACCACTAGAAGTTAAAAATCGAAAATTGATTTGTCACTCAATGTTTGGTGCGTTATTTTTGGTGTGGGGTTGAGTATGTTGGGTTAATTGGTTGTGGTTTGGTCTCCGGTTATTGAGTATTTTGTTATTTGATTAAAAACCTTAACTCGTCATCGTCAGTGATTTCGTAAACCTTGTTGTTCACCGGATAATGATATGATAAGCGTACCCCCTCGTAACATATAAACTGAATTTTGACCCACATAATCTTTTAGAGTATCATACGAAAATCTTTTTTTTTGGCATTTAGTAAATACGGTGCATTATATAGATATTTTGCGCACCAAATATGATGTGGCATCATCTCATTGGTTTATAAATTAAATATGGTGCTCAAAAGCTACTTGGTATATCACATTTATATTATGGTGCGCTATATACATATTTTGCGTACTAAATATGATGTGGCATCATCTCATTGGTTTAGAAATTAAATATGTTGATCCAACACAATTTATTTTCAATTTGGTGCGCTAGTGTGTACTTTGGTGCGCAAAATGTGTTGACTGCGCACCAAAATGGCCAAAATCTCAAATACGGTTTGAATACATCCTTTTACATAAACACCCTCTAAAATACGTCCATTTATTTAATTTCCTCTTTTAGTTTTACTAACTATATAATTAAACACCTATTACTATATTAGGAAAGTTCATTCAAGACCCAATATTTATTAAAAACCCAATAAACAAATTTTAGGTATTTATTTTTCATCAAATAAAAAAAATCCAATTTTAACATTTTTCTAAAAAATTAAATATCTCACAAACTGTTAATTATTACATAAAATGAATCATATCTTCGCGGCAAGAATTAAATCATTTTTTATAGAGGGGCACTTCTATATATACTTTCAACGAAATTTTTTTCAGTTTTTTTCGGTTACGTCTGAAAAAATCACATGTGATTTGTTATTTTAAAATCACATGTGATTTTATGAAATTGAATGTGATTTTACGAAATCACATGTGATTTTTTCAGACGAAACTGAAAAAAAAATCAAAAAAAGAATTCTACGAAAGTATATCGTAGTGCCCGTTTACTGAAAGATAAAAAAAGATACTCGTCGCGATGGTGTATTTTTTGTCGTTTGATCATTTACCGTTTGCAAGATATTATATTTTCAAAAAAGAGGTGAAAAGAGGGGTTTTTTTATTTTGATGAAAAAATAAGTGACTATGATTAATTATTGAGTTTTTAGATAATTTTTGGTTAAATTGATCTCAACTCATTTCCACATATTTATCTAATACAACAACTTATGTTCAAACTATATACACATATTCATTTATGAAATACAATATAAACGTCACACTATAAAAACAGTGTCTTTTAATGACACTTAAAAAAGTGTCACTAAAAATTTTATGTGCTTTTCCTGCATTTAAAATGTGTAGGTAGAAGTCCAGCTGGTAAAAGTTTATTTATAGTGACAAAAAAAATGTGACAATATTTTTTGCCTTTTTAGACAGATTATACATAAAAAGTGTTATTATATCTCAAAATTTTAAGCTTTTACTCACAATTTTTAAAAGGTGTCATTAAAATGGTAAATTTAGTGACTTTTTGTGTCACTAAAACCTCATTCGCTATAGATCTATTTTCTTGAAGTGATTATTTCCTATGTGAAAATTAAGCTTTTGGTCCATTAGTGAATATGTTCAAAATTTTCGAGTAATGCGGCGTACATGTAATTAAGGCACAAGGCCTCCGAAATCAACGCGTCAGAACCACAATTTCGCAAGTATAATTTTAAGTCGTTATACACGGTTGCTTTGTGCAGGCATCCGTCTAGTATATGTGGAACCATGTTAGTTGTGAAAGCTACTCGACTATAATGTAAGTGGAGGACCTACAACGAGTTGCAATTGCTTCGCAAGCAATACTCGACGGTATAGCGCATGCGTCTCCTCGTCTTGGGAGAACAATTTATAGAGTTGTGATTACGGGAATAAATTTTACTACATCACTTATAAATCATTTACTAGTACTCAAATTTTTGAACTTAGGTTATTATTGGAAATTCTTTTGAAAAAAAACTATTCAATTTAATACAAGTAATAATTTTTATTATAAGTATCAGTTTGTAATTGTACACATTAAAACTTAAGCTAAAACAATATAAATGCAAATTTGTAACTACGCAAGTCTATAGTAAGAGCATTGTATTGGGTAAAGTGGTGCCGTGGGGTGGTGCCATTGGAAAAAAGTTGTGTCAGCTGAACACTTTTTCTCATGACACCAGTTTATCACATGGCACCAACCCTCCCTTCCTCCTTGGTTGGCACCACAAAATGTGATGCCGTGGGGAATTTGTTTTTCTTCAATTTATATAAATAAACATTACACAATTTAACTAAAATATTTTTTTAATTAAAAACACATTACATAAAATAAAATAAAAAGACATTACATCAAATTAAAAAAAACATAGTACGTAAACTAAAAAAAGACGTAAACATAAAAAGATATAAAGTAAACTAGTTTTGTGGTTGATATAAAGCCTGGATTCGTGCTTTTTGCGCGTTGATGATAGCCGCGTCAACCGATCCATCCCGCTTGTGTCGATTTGTAGGACTTTCAAGTCTTCGGCTACCTTTTGAGAATTGATTAACTCAACTCTTGCCGAAGTTTCGCGGTCTAAGGGTTCCAACTTTGCCGCACGGTCTAACTCGTATTGTTGTTGGATCACTTCTTGAAACATTGTCGGGTTTGAACCGGAAGAGGCGATCGAGTTTGAAGATCGTTGACTTTTAGCAATTCTTTGTTTGTCAGTTATACGCGGCAACTCGTCATATTCAAAGAGCTCAGGTTCATCCTCGGTTACCCGTCCTCGGTTTCTTCATGCGATTGTCGAATCGGGATTTTTTTCACTTGTGCTTATCCTTTAAAAATAACCACACGCTCTTGTACTTAAAATCCGAACCCACGACACTTTTATATAATATTTCAACCCTTGTCATCCAATCATCATCCTTCTTCCTGTTAAGAACCTTCGTTTCGTTCACCAACGAATTAAACCTTCTGACCTCTCGGTTCATCGGAGTCCACTTTCTCGTCAACATGTTATTGGTACGAATCGAGAATTTGTTTATCTTTGCTTGTTCATTGTATTGGTCGAGAAATTTGTACCAAAACATTTTATTTTTTTGTTCCGAACTGACATTTGGATCATCGGATATTTGTATGTAACATTCCGCCAAAAGTAACTCATCGTCTTGGTTTCAATAGTTTCGAGTACAGGCACTGTCGAATTTCGGTTCACGGGTTTTCTTTGCCATTTTTGACGCGTTTTTGGGTATATTTTGACGCTGAGCTTGAGTCATCGGCTTGTTCTTGTGGTTGTTGGGATTGTTGTTGGGAAGAAGCAGGTTGGTTTTGATTTTGTTGAGAAATTTGGGTATGTTTGAATTGTTGTTCAAGTTGCCATTGTTATAATAATATTTATTGTTCGGATGAAATTTGTGGGAGATATGAGTTAAAGTTGGTGTATTGAGTAGGTATTTGATATGGAAGTTGAGTGGATAAGTTGGAATGTACGGATGTCGGCGTGTTGGGATTAGACGAAAAAGATGAGCCTGATATTTGGTTTTGTGTGTCGTTGAGCGTATTGTTGATCCATTGTTGGTTGTTTGGATTCATTTTGGAGATAGAAGTTGAAAATATTGTCTTGTAAAGTTGTAAATTATAATGAAAGAGTGTGTAATATATGATAAAATAATAGGATATTTATAAGGTTTTTTAGGAGTAAAAATTTGGTGAGGATCTAATACACTAAAACGGCTATATTTTCCTCCCCTACCGTTTTATAACGGTCAAAAATTCAAAACAAAAAAAGGAAAATGTTATGGCGTGGGCTAGTGGGAATGGTGCCAGGCCCTATGGCCCGAGCGTCGGTACAGTGGGTGGCGTCGTGGAGTGGGCTTGTCATGGTGCCACTGTACTGAGCCCTCTAATGTTCATTGAGTTGTTAACTTCACATATGTATAATGATCATTCAATCTTTAAAATTCTGTTTTGAAACTAAATATTTATATAATTATTACTACCATTATCTTAAACTAAAAGAATTAGAAAATTTGCAATTTATTATTTCACGGATGGTTTTACGAATGATTTTATTTAGTAATGTCTATTGTATAAACATTTAACATGGTGTATTAATAAGTTCATGTAATTTATGAGACGCAATTACTTTGGTTGGTAATTTTAATATTTATTTCGTATCGAGTCACATCTCATATTTTTTATTAAAGAATTGCATAAATCTACCTTCATGACGAGTTGCATAATATAGTCAAGTATATTCATTCACTCTTACGTCATAAATAAACGACATATGAATCTCTCATTTATAGCCGCAATCAACAATTACCATTTTTTTTGGAAAGAATTCGGGCTAATTTTTTTTGGGGTGGTAATAAAGATAAAAACAAAATGGCTTGGGTCAAATGGCCAATTATTCTTAATTCTTTCGATAAAGGAGGGTTAAACATTGGCAGTCTTAAAGCTTTCAACCTTGCTCTTCTTCAAAAATGGCGTTGGAGGTTACTTTCTTCCCCAAACGCTCTTTGGGTTCAAGTCATCAAAGCTTATCATGGTCAAGAAGGAGGTTTCGATACAAATGGTTGTAGCTTCAAGGGCATTTGGGCTAACATTGTTGGAACCTCCAATTTTCTTCACTCGAAAGGTATTATCTTATCTAACACTTTTCGTTTTAAAGCAGGTTGTGGCACTCGTATTCGATTTTGGAAAGATATTTGGGTAGGCGAGACTCCTCTTTTTACAAGGTACAATCGGCTCTATCATCTTGATCAAGACAAAGATTGTCTTATCATTGACCGTATTAATAATGGGCAATGGTCTTGGAATTGGTCTCGGACCAATCTTGGTGTTAGAAATCTTGCCTATTTATGTGACATGTTAAATGAAATCGGTCAACTAAATATTGATGTCAATGAAGATACTTGTACTTGGAGTCTTGGTCGTAATGGTACTTTTACCGTTAAGGATGCTCGTTATAGGATTGACCAAAATATCCTTCCCACTCTTGCTCATACTACTACTTGGGATAAATCTATCCCCCGGAAGGTCAATGTGTTTATGTGGAGGCTTTCCTTGGACCGACTCCCTCATAGATTGAATCTCTCTTCGCGTGGTATGGATATTCCGGCCATCTCTTGTCCTTCTTGCAATGCCAATGTTGAATCTGCTAATCATGTTTTCTTCGAATGCGACATTGCTACCGATATGTGGAAGCTCGTTTTTAGATGGTGTGATATTCCTCTTTTTCAAGCTTCTTCTTGGGATTCTTTCAATGATTGGATCATCTCTTGGCATGCTTCTAAAGAGAAAAAACACAGGTTCTATGTTATTACTACTTCGGTTCTTTGGTGGCTTTGGAGATACCGAAATAGCGTCACGTTTAGCTCTCAACCGTTGAGGAAAAGTGATCTATTCGATAATGTTCGTTTCTCTTCATTTTCGTGGCTTCACAATAGGGACCATATGAAGTTATCTTGGAATGACTGGCTTATGTATCCCCTTTCGATCACGCGTAATGGCAATGGTTAGAGCTGCTTTTGGTTTTTTCCTGAAGCTGGCGTTCAAGTTCGCTGGGTTGGCGTACCTGTACGCCAAGGTTTTTTCGTTTGGCATCTTCGTCGGTTTTGAGGATGGTTCTTCTTTTCATCCTTCTCTCGGGACTTGTTTGGGGTTTCATCAAAATCCATCCCGAAGTGAAAACCGGTGGCTCGGCCTCCGGGATGGGGGGTTTTTCTTTTGCCGAAGTGAAAACCGATCCGTCGGCCTTCGTGTCAAAAGTTTTTTCATCCCTTTTGATTCCCTCGCAGTTAAAGTCTCGGGATTTTACCATTTTTTGATGTTATGTAATTCTTTTTGTTGACTCTATTGTACTTTAAGTTTCTAGCGTCTTGCTAGACTCTTTTTTATATATATTCCATCTTTGCCGTTCAAAAAAAAAACATGACAATTACCATTGCCAACAACTACAACCGACCTTTTCTTCTTTACTATTATTATATATCGGCGCCAATTAGGCTATAACTACATAATTATTATTTTAAACAAAATCCATAAAATGAGATGGCATGCTAATATGTGTATTCTTTCTCTTGTTTTTCAAATCATTTCATACTTCAAACCAATAATAATCATAACATCTCATTTTGTGAATTTTATTTTGTAAACATTATGTGGTTTTAGAATATGAGCGGGTACTGTGTTAGCATTACGGAATGAACGAATATAATGAGATGACATAATGAGATGATATCTTATATAAATTCTAATAGTCAAATCTAAATAGTTGTCTTTATTAAAAGAAATCATCCTCTTAACCATATGCCTTACATCACAAACAACTAGGAAAATGCAGTTGTCTAAAGCAGTTGCAAATCCGTTGTCCATCGCAACGGATTTGTAATGAATTTTGACCATTTCAAAAGGCTTCATTTATCGAATTTGCAATGGAAATCAATAATAATGTATTTTATATTAAACTTTAATCTTTCAGTTGCAAATCATTGGCAAAATTCCAATAATCTGCAACGAAATCACATAAACGAATATTATACCTTTATATAAAAATATTTGAAATTGGGGAGAGTGCAGAGTAAATGCATTTAATGCATCCGACCCAAACCTGCCTGAGGCCGCCGAACGCTGGCCAGAACCCACCGCAAAACTGACCCTACCGGTTGCACCCGAAAGCCTGACCCGGTTATTACACGTAGCATGTACGTGTCCATCTCTACCCTTCTCTTCACACACACCATCAAATCTCTCACCCAAAAATCTATTCCAGATACATCTTATTCATCTCTCTCTCTCTTTATTCTCTTATTCAAAACCTACATGCAATACTGATTCAGAAAAAACACAAAATCAAGGATTTTATATCTATTGATTCAAGAATAAGGTATGACAAAAAAAATCTAAATTTAGGTTTTTTTATTGTTTGATTTTAATTCAATTAAGATGGTATTGATTAACTTTTGTATTCAGAATTTGAGTTAGATGGGTGACACGATGATTGTGACGAGGTTCACTTATTTGTTGTCTTTATGTTTATACATACTGATGTATGTGGTCCACTTAGACATGTGTCAAGACAAGGTGCTAGCTACTTCATTACATTCACAGATGATTATAGTCATTATGGTTATGTTTATCTTCTTAAACATAAACATGAGGTCTTTGAAACGTTCAAAGTGTTTAAAAATGAAGTTGAAAATCAACTCAGGAAGACCATTAAGGCAATACGATCAGATCGGGGTGGCAAATACATAAGCCAAGAGTTTAAAGATTATCTAAAAGCTAACGGAATTGTTCAACAGCTTACTCCTCCATGTTGATAGAAATAATGCCTAAAAACATTATTAATATTTTTCACATCCTTACGTTTTGATAATCACAAAATATAAAAACGTTCAATGTAAAATTAAAACGTAAACAAGTAATTAGTAGTAAATTTTATTCTAATATGGTTCCAACTAAGAAGGTTGTAAAACCACATTATGAACTGTGGTATGAAATGTTTCAAACTTGTTTTCTTAACGGTCTAGGGAGGTGAGGCTCTTGTGAGAGAGATATGCCTGCAAACTCGTACAAAAGATTTGTTTAGTGGTATCTTCATAGGATACCCAAAGGACAACGATGGGTTATATTTCTACTTCCCACTGAAAACAAAATTGTTGTTGCAAGTATGCTGAATTCTTTGAGAAGCGTCTCATAAAGTCAAGAAATAAGTGGGAGGGCGGTTGATCTTGAAGAAATTCTAAGAAAAAGAAGATTCAACACCTTCTGAAATCACTAGAAAACATTCCTCAAGAGGTGGATGGTTTTGGAAACCACCACAAGAGGGGAAGTGATTTCGATTCGTAGGTCCGAAAGGCCACATCGAGCTCCAAACCGCTTATGTCTAAATGTAGAGGTGGAGGAGCATAGTCTAGGGGATCTTAATGAACCCGCTAGCTATAAAGCCGCAATGTTAGATTCAGAATCTAATAAGTGGATTGATGCTATGAATGCGGAAATACAATCCATGATGGACAATATGGTATGGGTCCTGGTCGATCTTCCTCCTGGTTGTAAGACCGTTGGGAGCAGGTGGGTCTTTTTTTAAGAAAACAGACTGACCTGGATGGTTATTGTAACGTCTATAAAGCTCGTCTTGTAGCAAAAAGGTGTTTACACTCAACTCTGGGGGTTTATGATTATAAGAAAGTTTCTCACCTATTCGCTGACCATTAGAGAACTATTAGGAATCTCATATCTATAGCTTAGCATACTTATGATTATGAGATATGGCGATATGGTATGTTAAAAACAACCTTCTTAAAAGGTTACCTAGATGAAGCCAACTATAAGGAGCAACTGAAGGGTTTTGTTGATCCTAATGAATCCAGAAACGTATGCAGCTTCAAGATCCATTTATGGTCTTAGCAAGCATCAAAAAAGCTGAATAAAAGATTTGATGAGGACATCAAAAGGTTTGGATTTACTCAAAATCTTGATGAGCCATGTGTATATCAAAAGGCTAGTGGGAGTAATGTTACATTCCTCATCTTGTATGTTGATGACATAATCATCATGGAAATCACATTTCAGTTTAACAAAGTGTAAAGGATTATCTTGGAAAAGTGTTTCGCCAGGAAGGATTTAGGGGAAGCATATTTATTTTTGGATTCAAATCTATTAAAGAATAGATCGAAGCGATTAATTGGACTTGTCTTAAATGCTTACATTAGATAATGATTTGAGAGATATAAAATGGATAATTCCAACATGGTCATATCCCCATGCACGAAAGGACTTGAACTTGAACAATTACAAGGGGCTCAAACCCCTCTAAAGAGGTAAATCGGCATGAAGAATGTACCTTCTGCTTCGGCTGTGTCACACTGCATTTTCGCTATTTTAAATGACTATTTTACTCTTTGATTTTTCGGGTCCGATTTGACTTTTTGACTTTTTGACCTTTTACGGTCACATAAAAACGATTACCGTGTAGCCGGTAAATTTTTGAAATGTATTTAAATAATAAATCATAATTATTATTATTATCTCTCATTTACAAATTCATTTTTCAAGCATATTTGACTTGAATATATGTTAATCTTAAGTAGACTTATTAAAAACGACCCTCCAAAATGAGTTATTAATTATGGGGTATACTAGCGTTTGACATAAAACGACATTCCGGACAACTTTTTAGTTTTGTCCGAGACACGAAACCAAGCAGAAAGTGACTAAAACAGCCTCGCAAAGTTTTGAAAACTGCACACAACGGGTACCGACACACAAAAATAATTAAATCTATTTTTTTAAACACTTTTTATTAAATGAAAATATTTAATAAATTAGTCATTATTTTATTCGAAAACGTTTGTTGATAACGCGAATATATGAGTTAGAAATATATTTTTATTTTTATTTCGGACGAGACGTAACTGGTTCACCAAATAAATAGAACATTTTATAAATGTTATAAAAATATTACGAAATTAACAAGTAATACTTCATTTTATCAGAAGAAAAATGATTTGGAAAACAATGGCGCAAGTTTCGTATTTTGAATCATCCGTTAAGTCACTCAAATGAACCCCGAACCTATATTTTATAAAAGTTTCTCAACAATTACACTTTTAGTCCCTGAGGGAATATTTACTAAAGCAACCCTATACTATTAACAACTTATCAAAAATTTTACAACTTTTATTATATATATATAAAAAATTTATATCATTTTCATTTTCATACATACACACACACTCATCTTCCTCACTCTCTCTCTCTCAATATCCGGCCACCCACCGCCGGCCACCATGCCGCCGCCGGCCACCAGTTGCCGCCACCGGAAAACTTTTCCGGCGAGCTTTCCGGCCGAAACTAAAAACATTTCTTATCAACCGATCTATTCGATCCCCCAAACCACGCGCCGTCGTCGACCACCACCCATTCACGCCACTGCCACCACCATGGCTGCCACCATCACCATCACCACCGCGCCACCTAAATCATCATCATCGCAGCCACCACGCCACAACAGCCCCGCCACCATCCTCATGTTGTCACCATCATCACCATCTCGTCACCTCCCACCGACCCACTTCAACACCATAGTTACCCCATCGTCACCACCAACAGCCGCACGTCGGCCATCATATCCGACCAACAGCCGCCACTCCTCACCACCTTCGACCCACCATCTCCGTCCCACCTTCATCGCTGCCACCACACCACAAACTGCCACAGCCACCCTTACCACCACCTTTATCTCTTTTTATTTTAAGTTTGGATGGTTATATTTTTGTAGTTGGTTTTCATGACCCGTAAAGGGTGTTTGTTTTAATGTTTTAAACAGCCACATAGGCTGCCGCCTAGGGGCGTTTGGTTATTAGTAACAGACCTGCTAGGGGTGTTTGTTTCTAGGTTTAAAACAACAATGAGGGTTCGTTTGTCTCGCTGTTTTAACAGCAGCACCATTAAGGTGCGTTTGGTTTTGATAAAGCACAACCAGGGTGCGTGTGGTTTTTGTCTAGCACCAAGGGGTGCGTTTGTTTTTACGAATAGCACCAAGGAGTGTGTTTGGTTATTCTTAACAGCAAGTAGGGTGCGTTTGGTTGTGTAAAACAGCCTTCGGGTGTGTTTGGTTTTTGTTTTAACAGCCCTAAAGGGGTGTTTGTTTCTGCGTTTTACGGCCCTAAAGGGGTGTTTGGATATGGGTTTAAAACTGCCATTAAGGGGTGTTTGGATATGGGTTTAAAACTGCCATTAAGGGGTGTTTGGATATGGGTTTAAGGCTGCCCATATAGGGCGTTTGGTTTTGTGTTTTACAACATATAGGGTGTGTTTGGTTTTACTTATTCATGCTATTTGTTTTCGTTTAAATATATTTTTGAACCACGTGGATAAATTGCAACATATATTAATTTAGGAAAAACAATGAGTTTTGTAAAAATGGAAACGTCGTATAAACGGCAAAGTCATGCCGAAATTTTTAAAAAGTGTTATACTTAGTAAATTTTCATTAAAATTTCTATTATCTTAAAAACCCGATAAATGGACAAAGTTACATAGTTTTTAAGATTTTAAAAATGTAATTATACACTAACGCGACAACAAACGAAAACCATCTCTTACGAACGATACAACTAGTTTAAAACACTTCATGAAATACCAACTTATAAAATAGAATTTTTTATAATTCTCGATTAGTATAATAAAATAAAAACTTTGCACAAACTTTAAAAACGTCATTTATCTAATCCGCACTATCAAAACGCGTGTTTACTTTTCTGTAAGAACCCTTTATCAACTAAATAGTGACATTTTCAAAAACGTGTCGAATTATATTATTACCATTATATTTTAATCACGTATCTTATATAATACTTGTAAAGTATTATATACTACGACTTTTCCTTTTGAATGTTTGTCTTTATTATATACTTCACCATATGAATTATATAATTGTTCATTTTTCATATGTAATATATATACGGAATATATTACATACTTTGCGTGTGTTTTTCGAATTATTTTATTTAACCAACCACTAAACTTATCCAACTTGAAATCCAAATCCCTTATCAACGAGTCGCGTTGATGTGCTCATCCATCGGAAAACCCTAATTCATCAACCCAAGCTAATGGGTCTTAGCCGTTAAGTTAAGCTGCATCTTCTTGGTCGAGCCATTCTGTTCTCCGTTTGTGCTGTGCTTATTATTTGCATTTCTGCTAGTTGCTCTGCAACATCAAGGTGAGTTCATAGCCCCACCATTTTACTCGTTTTGAATAAATGTTTTATTATCTTTTGGGGGTGAGAAACTCGCTTCGTTTACAAACTTGTTTACGTTACCGAATTTTCAAACTCGTTTTTACATACAAATTACAAACCTGGTTTACTTGATTAGAAATCACACTCCTTTTCAACTTATGGGATTAATATTTCATCGAGCTCCAAACCGCTTATGTCTAAATGTAAAGGTAGAGGAGCATAATCTAGGAGATCTTAATGAACCCACTAGCTATAAAGCCGCAATGTTAGATTTAGAATCTAATAAGTGGATCGATGCTATAAATGCGGAAATACAATCCATGATGGACAATATGGTATGGGTCCTGGTCGATCTTCCTCCTGGTTGTAAGACCGTTGGGAGTAAGTGGCTTTTAAATAAAACCAACATGGATGGTATTGTACACATCTATAAAGCTTGTCTTGTAGCAAAGGGTTATATTCAACTCTACGGGGTTGATTATGAAGAAACGTTCTCACCTGTCGCTAACATTAGAGCTATTAGAATTATCATATCTATAACAACATACTATGATTATGAGATATGGCAAATGGATGTTAAAATAGCCTTCTTAAATGGTTATCTTGATGAAGACATGTATATGGTACAACCTGAAGGATTTGTTGATCCTAATCATCCTAGGAAAGTATGCAAGCTTCAAAGATCCATTTATGGTCTTAAGCAAGCATCAAGAAGTTGGAATAAAAGATTTGATGAGGAAATCAAAAGGTTTGGATTTACTCAAAATCTTGATGAGCCATGTGTATATCAAAAGGCTAGTGGGAGTAATGTTACATTCCTCATCTTGTATGTTGATGACATAATCATCATGGGAAATCACATTCCAAGTTTACAAAGTGTAAAAGATTATCTTGGAAAGTGTTTTGCTATGAAGGATTTGGGGGAAGCAGCATTTATTCTTGGAATCAAAATCTATAGAGATAGATCGAAGCGATTAATTGGACTTTGTCAAAATGCTTACATGGATAAGATCTTGAAGAGATATAAAATGGATAATTCCAAACGTGGTCATATCCCCATGCAAGAAAGACTTGACTTGAACAAATCACAAGGTGCTCAAACGCCTAAAGAGGTAAATCGCATGAAGAATGTACCTTATGCTTCGGCTGTAGGATCCATCATGTATGCGGTTAGATGCACTAGACCTGATGTTGCGTTCGCGCAAAATATGACAAGCCGATTTCAACAGAATCCAGGTGAACCTCACTGGACTGCTGTGAAAAACATTCTTAAGTATTTAAGAAATACTAAAGATATGTTCTTGGTTTATGGTGGAAATCCTAGCACAGAACTTAGAGTTGAATGCTATTGCGATGCTGGATTCGAGACTGATAGAGATGACACTAAGTCTCAGACAGGATATGTTTTCGTTTTGAATGGAGGCGCAGTGGATTGGAAGAGCTCCAAGCAAAGTACCACTGCAATGTCTGCTACAGAATCTGAATACATAGCTGCATCAGAAGCTGCCATGGAAGCTGTTTGGATTAGGAAATTTATCTCAGGGCTTGGTATTGTACCAACGATAAATGAACCTTTGAATATGTACTGCGACAATTCAGCTGCAGTTCATTATGCTAATGAACCGGGAGTTCAGAAAGGCGCCAGACACTATCAAAGACGATATCATTATGTTCGCGAGTGTGTTGAACTGGGCGAAATAAGGATACTTAAAGTTCACACAGATAACAATCTAGCTGATCCTTTTACAAAGGCTTTATCAAATAGGAAGCTTACTCAACATGCCAGGGGCATGGGGCTTCGTCCTGCTAGTAGTTTCATGTAGATCTGTGTTTTAGTATTTGGATAAGGGATGTTTGAACAATTTATTTTATGATAATGATACTTGGTATTTTGTTATATATTTTACTTAAATTATGTCATCGTATTTGCATGTTTTTAAATCAGTGAATAATAATAGTTAATGTTCTAAATTAATCCATTGTCGATTAACAATAGTGGGTAATAGTTGTTAAATTAAGACAATTCTGAGTGATTGTGAAATTTTATAGATATAAGTAAATGTGTCCACCAAACTCATTGATATTCATAAAGAAGAGTATTGGGATTTCCCCAACACAAGGAATATTACTTTAATGGATCGTCGTCATCAAGTAAACTTGTAAGTGATTATTGCAAATCCTTAGACTTGAGATGCAAGTAGGTCTTGCATATGTGGATAATCCTTCTTGATCTTGTCTAAGTTATGGATAACTAATAAGGGCTATTTCAGAAGTAATAAGGGCTATTTCAGAAGTAATTTTGAAACATGATGACTTGGCACTTGTAGTCAATATAGAATTTGTTCCTTTAATAGTTGAAGAATGATGCCACTAGGCGTTTCGTATTTTGAATCATCCGTTAAGTCACTCAAATGAGCCCCGAACCTATATTTTATAAAAGTTTCTCAACAATTACACTTTTAGTCCCTGAGGGAATATTTACAAAAGCAACCCTATACTATTAACAACTTATCAAAAATTTTACAACTTTTATTATATATATATAAAAAAATTTATATCATTTCCATTTTCATACATACACACACACTCATCTTCCTCACTCTCTCTCTCTCAATATCCGGACCTAACCCCCACGCCCGTGCCACCTGCGCCGCCGGCCACCCAGTTGCCGCAAGAACCGGAAAAACTTTTTCCGGCGAGCTTTCCGGCCGGAAACTAAAAACATTTTTTACCAACCGATCTATTCATCCCCAAACCACGACGCCCGTCGTCGACCACACCCAACCCCATTCACCCACTGCCCACCACCATCTGCTGCCACCATCACCATCACCACCGCGCCACCTAAATCATCATCATCGCAGCCACCACGCCACAACAGCCCCGCCACCATCCTCATGTCGTCACCATCACCACCATCTCGTCACCTCCCACCGACCCACTTCAACACCATAGTTACCTCATCGTCACCACCAACAGCCGCACGTCGGCCATCATATCCGGCCAACAACCGCCACTCCTCACCACCTTCGACCCACCATCTCCGTCCCACCTTCATCGCTGCCACCACACCACAAACTGCCACAGCCACCCTCACCACCACCTTTATCTCTTTTTATTTTAAGTTTGGATGGTTATATTTTTGTAGTTGGTTTTTCATAACCCGTAAAAGGGTGTTGTTTTAAATGTTTTTAACAGCCACATAGGCTGCCGCCTAGGGGCGTTTGGTTATTAGTAACAGACCCGCTAGGGGTGTTTGTTTCTAGGTTTAAAACAACAATGAGGGTGCGTTTGTCTCGCTGTTTTAACAGCAGCACCATTAAGGTGCGTTTGGTTTTGATAAAGCACAACCAGGGTGCGTGTGGTTTTTGTCTAGCACCAAGGGGTGCGTTTGTTTTTACGAATAGCACCAAGGAGTGTGTTTGGTTATTCTTAACAGCAAGTAGGGTGCGTTTGGTTGTGTAAAATACAGCCCTTCGGAGAGGTGAATTGGTATTTTGTTTTAAACAGCCCTAAAGGGGTGATTGTGTTCTGCGTTTTACGGCCCGGAAAGGGGTGTTTGATAAAAAAAAAATGGGTTTAAAACGCCATCAAAGGGGTGTTTGGATATATGGTTTTAAAACTTGCCATAAAGTGTTTTTGGTAATATGGGTTTAAGGCTGCCCATATAGGGCGTTTGGTTTTGTGTTTTACAACATATAGGGTGTGTTTGGTTTTACTTATTCATGCTATTGTTTTCGTTTAAATATATTTTTGAACCACGTGGATAAATTGCAACATATATTAATTTAGGAAAAACAATGAGTTTTGTAAAAATGGAAACGTCGTATAAACGGCAAAGTCATGCCGAAATTTTTAAAAAGTGTTATACTTAGTAAATTTTCATTAAAATTTCTATTATCTTAAAAACCCGATAAATGGACAAAGTTACATAGTTTTTAAGATTTTTTAAAAATGTAATTATACACTAACGCGCGACATTTAGAATTTACCAAATGAAAAAACTACACTCTTACGAACGATACAACTAGTTTAACACGTAATGAAATACCAAATTATAAAATAGTATTTTATAATTCTCGATTAGTAAATAAAATAATAACTTTTGCACAAACTTTAAAAACGTCATTTATCTAATCCGCAACTTCAAAACGCGTGTTTACTTTTCTGTAAGAACCCTTTATCAACTTAATTAGTGACTTTCAAAAACGTGTCGAATTATATTATTACCATTATATTTTAATCACGTATCTTATATAATACTTGTAAAATATTATATATTACGACTTTTCCTTTTGAATGTTTGTCTTTATTATATACTTCACCATATGAATTATATAATTGTTCATTTTTCATATGTAATGATAAAGACGGAATATATTACATACTTTCGTTTGTATTTCGAATTATTTTTATTTAACCAAACCACTAAACTTATCCAACTTAATCCAAATCCCTTATCAACTAGTCGCGTTGATGTACTCATCCATCGGAAACCCAAATTCATTAACCCAAGCTAATGGGTCTTAGCCGTTAAGTTAAGCTGCATCTTCTTGGTCGAGCCATTCTGTTCTCCGTTTGTGCTGTGCTTATTATTTGCATTTCTGCTAGTTGCTCTGCAACATCAAGGTGAGTTCATAGCCCCACATTTTACTCGTTTTGAATAAATGTTTTATTATCTTTTGGGGTGAGAAACATGCTCGTTTACAAACTTGTTTACGTTACCGAATTTCAAACTCGTTTACACACTAATTACAAACCAGTTACATGATTGATATCACACTCCGTCTTCTACATATGGGATTAATATATTAAAAGTTTTATGAATAGAAATGGGTTAGTTATTCATTGGACACAAGTGTTTACAGTTACCATAACCTATTTACCATTAGCATGTTCCTAATTTGCTTAACAAACACGAACTACTAGCCACGAATTATCATGAATTTTTAAATTTCTCCGACCGGAAAGTACGGTTGGGGAGCGCGATTGAATAATATGATCTATTTGGACTAATTATCCCTATCCGCTTTGGGTCACTTAACGAAGAACAAACATATATATGTCCAATGTCGATTGTACACTATGGTGGTCTTTGGTTTGGGACACCGGTTTAAGGGGCATAATACTATGCACAGGATATGTAAACATTCCAGTTGATTATTATCGTCATGTCATGAGCTTAGCGCAACAGTATACACTTCTCATGCGATATTGTATCCGTTATAATAGTCGCATGTACTTCGTACGTGAAATTATATCTCCTATACTGTCACGTGCGTACTGTAAACTTGTGGTCCACACTACTTTGGTTGAACGTTTCTGATTATTAAATGTTTTCGTAATGCATTGAGTGAAGCTGTAACACTAAAACTTTTTTTTGTCCTCATAAATTGTTTTACTTAAACCTATGAATTCACTCAAAACTTTATTGACCGTTTTAGCAATGTTTTTCTTATGTGCTTAGCTTTGGACTCTTGATGTGCTATGGTGGATCCCTACGTGCAATATGATACTCTTTCAAGACTTATCAAAATATCATACTCGTTGTCTTTTGAAAACCAAATTATGCTTCCGCTACATTTTACTTACGCTTCTGCAAATGTTTAATTTCCTTTAAATATTGTAAAACTTATTTATTTTTAAACAATGCAACGAGTTATGATTTTCAAAACGTCCATATATGGATCTTTCTCTTATGCTTGGTGTACGGATTATGAAGACAGTCACGCCTCGGACACGTAATTTCCCGCCCAGCCCCGTCTGGGGGTGTGTCTAGCATGTAGGATCCATCATGTATGCGGTTAGATGCACTAGACCTGATGTTGCGTTCGCGCAAAATATGACAAGCCGATTTCAACATAATACAGGTGAACCTCACTAGACTGCTATGAAAAATATTCTTAAGTATTTAAGAAATACTAAAGATATGTTCTTGGTTTATGGTGGAGAAACCAAGCACGAGAAACTTAGAGTTGAATGCTATTTACGATACTGGAATTCGAGACTGCAGAGATGACACTAAGTCTCTAACTGGACAATGGGGGGTGGGGGTAGCCCGAAGGACGGATTTTACTAAGCTTTGCTGAAAAAAAGTTGTAAAACAACCTTCAGTTCCGAAACTATATTCGTAACTTCGTTTATAGTCATAAGAACTTAGAACGGCGGAAGCAACAGGGGGAGAAGGCCTAGGTCACATCCTGCCCTGTAGCATGCCCTTCCCAAAAAACATTTTGTTCTGATTATTAGTCGCGCTGTTGCATAGGTCAACAAGGTTGAAACTTCCAGGAAAAAACTTTGAATTGGGAGGGCGATCCTCCCGGTGCCAAAGCACAACAAGCCTACCCATCATCAAAGCAAGCCCCAATGCAAGAACTCCCTTTATATGAAGTTACTTCGTACGTCTTTGGATTGTCCTTGATGCTTCATTTCATCTCCCCGAATCCCTTCTCACTCAAAACTTTTTTTAGTATGTTTTCATTTTGTAATGAGCGGCAGTGATTGGAAGAGCTTCCAAGAAAGTACCACTGAATGTCTGCTACAGAATCTGAATACATGAGCTGCATCAGAAGCTGCCAAGAAAGATGTTTTGGATAAGGAAATTTACTCAGGGCATGGATTGTACCAACGATAAATGAAACCTTTGAAAATGTACGTGTCGACAATTCAGCTGCATTCATTAATGCTAATAAACCGGGAGTTTTCAGAAAGGCGCCAGACACTATCAAAGACGATACATTATGTTCGCGAGTGTGTAGAACTGGCGAAAAAGAGAACTTAAAGGTTTCACACATATAAACAATCTAGCTGACCTTTTACAAAGGCTTTATCAAATATGAAAAAAAGCTTACTCACATGTCCAGGGGGCAAATGGGGCTTCGTCCTCATAGTATTTTCATGTAGATCTGTGTTTTAGTATTTTGGATAAAAGATGTAGAAACAATTTATTTAAAATAATGATACGTTGGTATTTTAATTATTTATATTATAAATTGTTACCATTTTTGCATATTTAAATCCAATGAAGTAATAAATGTATTATTCTGAAAATTAATCCGTTTGTCGTATTAACGATATAGGAATATTGTTAAACTAATACAATTTTCCGAGTGATTGGATGATATTGAAGATATTAATGATGAGTCCACCAAACTCACAATTAATATTCATAAGATTAATATAGGATTTCCCGCCACAAGAATATCACTTTAAAGATCGACGTCATCAAGTGAATCTAGTACGTGATTATTAATTTACAAAAATCCTTAGACTTGAGATGCAAGTAGGTTTAAGCATATGTGGTATTCCCTACTGATATAGTTTAAGTTGTCCTAGAATAAGGTAACTAATAAGGGCTATATCAGAATGGTTAATGCCACAATATGACTGACACTTGTAGTCAATATATAATGTTCTTTCAATTGAAGAAGAAGATAACCACTGGCCCTCATAAGAAATAATCCAGATGTTGTATGCCGTACCTAATCCATGAAAACTCCATGAAGATATGTCTCATCTGGATTTTCAGTAATCTTGAATTACTTTCATATATGAGAAAACAGAATCTTTAAATATGGAATGACATTTGACATATCCAATTTTAACAACGGTATCGAAAACAAAGGTTATTGTTAAATTCATAAATCATTTGTTCATTTAAATAGAGCCCTGTTGAAACCACACTCGAGATGTTTTTGGGAGCACTGGCGTGTAGCTAGACGCTTTACCAATTTATTATATTTTCATACATGTCAAAGTTGGAGCTGTTGGATGTATGAACCATATATGAATTAAATAATATGTCCGGAAAATATTTTCGTAGCCTAAGGGGACGCACACTTTATAGTTAAATGACCAATAAATATATTACTGTAATATATTAAATGTATAACCATACAATCGATTAAAAGTTAACGATATTTAATAATTAGTTTAACGTTTATTGTTTAAAACGTGAGGGCTAATTATTAATAAACCGAAGTTTAAAGTTTTCTTACAACACCTTTTTAAAAACCTAGTCGCAAGAAGAAAGTAAATCCCACAAGGATTAGAAGATCAAATCTATAAATACAAGTTTAAGTGTTTCATTATTTTATAACTTGAAAAAACCTAAACATATAGATCGACTATTCCTTTTCTTCTTGGTTGACCGACTTCAAAGTTGGATTGGAATCTTTGGTTTACTGCCACCAATCGACAACACCAACAAACACTTTTAGTTTTGTTTGGTTATTCGATTATCACTTTTGGTGATTTCTAGTTCGTAAGTTGATAGATTCAAGAGACGAATAAAGAATCGTTTTGTATAATAACACAACTATTACAATATCTATAACCTCGTCGTTTTGCTAAAACGTATAGAGTTTGGAAGCTTAGAGGAATTATACATTTTGATTCTAGTGGTTACGCGTTGTATTATACACACGCGTATATAGAAGACGGTGTTTACGGTTACCTTTAAACGGTGTATCGTTTCGTGCTAAAAGGTACATGTTTTCTATCTTGTTAATTATTGTGTTCTACACGTGATCATTTATTCCGCTGCGTACTCGTGATATTAATATGGTTAATTAGATTATAAAACTAAACATATATAACTTGTTCATACTTACTGATTCTTGTCAAGAACTTCACAAACTTGAGTCCCGAAAAAGGTATTTAGCAATCTATGATAACTTAAACAAAATTTTGGGTGTATTATTCCACACCGATAAATCAATAAGTGCAAAGTTATTGTTGTATATATAGGGGTCCGGGGTTATATGCATGGCAGCTCAAAACAAAACAGGCACCACCTGTGTCGGTGCCTCCTTTAATATTGACTACATGGGTACTTTGCACGCTAATTGACGGGCTTTTTAACTGTCAAAAAAAGACTATTAGCGAAATGAACATCATGGCTAAGTGACTATGTTTTCTGTCAGCATAGACTATTGACACTCCGTAACCAGACTGTTGTTAAATTTTAGTCCAACATGCTTAATTTACTAGCTTACACGTTAACAGTCAAGGTAATGTTGCACCCTTTCAAGCCCCCACCATTTCCTTATTTGTGTGTAATAATACTAGTAAGATGAAAATACTATTTCTCCCCTTTCTTAAACAACTCTAACTCAAAACTGATCAGCTTTAATTTATATCTTCAAAACTTCTTCGTCACACAAACCACCCCTAGCTTGAGTATGATTGTAATGGTTAATTACTTTTTAATGTTGTGTTTTAAAGGTTTCACTACTAGAAATTTGACTTTCACTGACGGATTTTCCGACGGACACTATTCTGTCGGTAAATTACCGACGATATTCTGTCAAACTAGCGACGCCTTCATTATTCAGATTGATTTCCAACGGATTTCAAAGGGATATGACTTCTGTCGGAAATGCGTCACTAACTTGCATAGCCTACCGTCGAATTTCCGACGCCGTTCCGACATTCATCTTTATTTTGGAAATGTTTCTATTTCTTGCATCTTTTTAAGTTTCAATATTTTATCACTCCCATTTATTACCAATCCCATTTATAATATTACTCCATTTATTACAAAATTATACTATCATTTATTACAAGTTATATTCTCAATTCAATTTATTTTAATTCCCCGTATTTCACTCTTCTCTCTAAAAAAATCCCCATTTATTCCGCCATCACTTCTCCACCGTTCGACCGCCGTCAGGCCCCCGTCGTCCGTCCTCCGTCGTTTGTCCGTCGTCGTCCGTTCGCCTTTGTTCAAACTCCATCACTTTCATCAAGGTTTAATTCATTTATAGTTCAATTGAAGGTTTAATTAGGTTTAATTAGGTTGAATTGAAGCTCTGAATGTTTTGTTTTGCCCTAATTTTGATTATGTTATTTAGCCCTAGAATTTGATCTGATTTTGACTTATAATTGAAAGTTGTAATGATGCGATCTGTTTAGTGATTTAGTTTTAAAATTGGTCATAATCGTTGTTAGTGTTACTAAGAAAGTATTTGTTATTACTAGTTGGCGGTTATAATTTATCAGATCTTAGTATAGTTTAGGTAGTGATCAAGTTGTGATAGAAATTATCTCTTAATCGATATGACAGATAAGTCATGTTGCTATTATATGCTCTGGTGAATCCGATTTATTTCTATATGCTTTCCTGATTATATTAACTTAACGCAAAAGTATATAGTAGAAATAGTTATGGATCAAAGTAACATTTAACTACAATCGACGGCGGTAACAAATATGTTAGTGTCATCTTAGTGGTAACTAAGTTATCGTCTTAGTGGTATTTTATCTCACTTATATTGTGATTCCAGTTTGTGTTTTCTTGTTATGTAAACAATTTATTTTTATAAAAAAGTGGTGTTTGGCATTGTGGTCTAAATGCGTTTATTCTATATCAAGTGTGCTGCAAGTTCGAACACCTCATGTATTGGTTTTTCTGCTAAATCTTAGTATTGCTAGTTAAAGATGTAATAATCACTTTTATGCAACTAAGGGGTGTTTGACATTGTGGTCTAAATGTCTATATACTATAGTAAAGTGGGTCGCACCTGCCATCCATGGAACCTTTTTGTTGCACGGAGAGTCCTTAAATGTGATAATATGAGTGTAGGATTTAATAGTGGATAATCAGATTATGCGAATTTGTTTTGTTGAAGATGATGCTATATTGGTTATCCAAAACTTTGAACCGATCCATACTGAATATATATTGGTTCGGATCAATTTGGATTATGAGCTAGTTTTAATGGTTCGGTTGCATTTTCATGAACTGGAAACCGATTTGTTTTACACTAGTTAGTGTGATTGAACCAATGCAAACAACCACAGTGCTATTTGTCAATTTTCTAAATACTAAACAGGGAAATCTTCTGTACCAAATAACAATATTTATTCGTGATGATTACAACGGAAAGTTTGAAATTTTTTCACAAAAAAATGATGCAGTTTATGTGTTATGGAGATCGAGCAGTGGGTGTCTTCTCTATTAAATGTTAGATTGTAGTAGGACTTGCCATTATTGTAGAAGTAATATGATGTTACTCATAATGATAATTAATGTAGGCGGTTCGAACATATGTGCATATTTGAACTTGCAGGATCACTGAATGGAGATTTTTGTTGCAGGTGAATTGGAACATGCTCGTGTACATCCGAAATTTCTCCATTTTAATGCGACTTCACACAAATGGGCGTTTGGAGGTGTGACCTAAAAGCCTTTTGTTTTGTTTTTCCTTACAATAAATGCAATATATGTCCAGTTATGCTTTATTATTTTTATGGAGTAGTTAACCAAAGGGCGTTTGCCTTGGCGATACCAATGTGGGTTTCTCCCCCAAGGGGTTGAGGGTCTAAGTCCCACTTGGGATGTACGTGCGTGGTTTAAAAATGATAGGATTTCATTTCCCCCAAAAAAGTTATAGAATAGTGAATTTAGAGAGAGGCTCAAGGTGCAATTATCAATATTAGGACATTACGATACGAGACTTTTGCTAGTAAACTCAGAAACTTACGTATACTATGGATTGAAGTAGTGAAGAAGTTGTCTTTTCCAAATATAAGCGAGAATATGACTTGAAGTGATCCATTTAATTATCTAAATTCTAACTCTTTTATGTTTTTTCTAGGGTTAATTACTTGAAAATACATGATACTTGCCATTTTTTGTTATTGTGTGTACTGAACTTTGTTTTTTCTTATTGTGTGTAGTGAACTTTCAAATTCTGACCTTTGTGTGTATTTGTGACCGTTTTACCCTTACTTTTTTCAAAATTCGAACGGTAAAATGGTCATTTTACATGGCAAAAATGTGACAAAATATATATAAAGGTCGAAATTTGAAAGTTCTGTACACACAATAAGAAAAAAAGAAGTTGAATATACACAATAACAAAAAGGGTCAAGTATGATACATTTTCACGCAATTATCCCTTTTTTCTATGATGTCTTATACTGCCAACTAGTTTAATGATAGACGTCAAAGCTCTTTTTAACAATTTATGAATATGAATGTCAATCACTCAATTGTCAAGTGACTGTGAATTGGTTTCGTATGCTTAGGAATACACAAGCTACTCACATACAAACTCCCTGCTTTCCCCTAGTGACATTAGATATGGGGAAGAAACCAAATTTGTTAGTCCATGACATTAGATATGGCATCTTGACCGTCCCACCATATTTCACCTTTTTTTTTCTTTTTTACAATTGGTTAGATAGTCCTTGTTTGTAATATATAGGCGATAGATAGCTCTCATACTAACAAAGATAAGATAACGAGACAGTATAAATAAAATTTTCTAAATCTTAATAAGCATGTTGAAACTTTGAAGACCATAGCCACACTCGCACACTTACAATTTGTGTACATTGGTGGTTATGATGGGTAACAGAATTAATTATTCTATTCCCACCAAAGCCAAGTTTTTGTATGAAAGTTAACTGTTCTTGATGGTATTATTGCGAGTTTATATTCACTATGCACTTTTATCTTATCGCGAGTTAAGTTCATGTATCTTGACTATTCAAAGACACTTATCTTTTTCAGATGGATTAGGGTTCAAGACCAGCACTATACGTTTAGGATTCAATGTGATTGTTTTCATTCGTATATATCTGAAAGGGTACTGTTAAGATGTTCTTTGCTACTTCAGCTTAGTTGTTGGAATTGATAATTATGCTCTGAATGTTATTTCTTTTTACATCTTGTAGGAAATCTACCCAAAGTGTCGGTCTATTATCCTATACGTTTCTACTCGGAACTGGACAAGATGATGTGATTGTTCCAATGGTAAATATGCAATTCTTTAGGCTTCTTCTAGATAACTGTAAATTCAAATCTTATTTAAAACTGTGTGGGCTCTTTTCAGATTGACTTTGATATCTCAAAGCATTGGGCAGAGCCTATACTATATGGCACTCAGGATGATTAGGACAATAACTTGAAGTTAAGTCTTGAATGGTCCTCGTTTGCTTCAAAAGATGACCTGCTGCAACAGGCTCCTTTATTTTATATATCAAATTAATTTAATATTCTATATTATATTGACTTTCAACGGGAGATGGCCACAGTGTATGCTTACCCAGATACTCGGTGATGACGATCGATTTCTGCCGCATTACCCAGATACTCCAACAATGAAAGACTCAATATGGTAGCCACAGTGTCTGCTTTTTATTCTGATTATCTTAAAAAGATTTACGTCTATATATATCGTTTTTATATATGTTTTTCCGCAGCTCTTGGAGAAGATCATGGAGAAATTTGATGCACTTTTAATTTCATTAACTCACTTAGACAAAGAATTTAGTCATATGACAGAACTAACAAAATCCTATACGTACTTAAAGAGTTTTGAGGAAGGAGTTCTTAGAAATAGTTATGGTTTAAAGGTAAAGCTCGCTTGGGCTACTTTGCATTCTCTTCTTCATTCAGAAAGAGCTTGCTATTCGTGAAAACAGGTATGTGTGGTTGGGGGATTTGCTTATAGAAGAAATCGACAATGATGGGGATTCCATCTTGTCAAACATAAAGAATTTGCAGAAGCGAATCACCCTTGCTTCTGTTAAAGATTATTCGCCTGAGTTAGATATTCCACTGCCCGTTTAGCTTATATGTGAAGTCAAAAAATAATCTCATAAGATGGGGAATAATCTTTAACAGAAGCAAGGGTGATTCCCTTCTGCAAATTCTTTATGTTTGACCAGATGGAATCCCCATCATTGTTGATTTCTTCTATAAGCAGATCCCCCAACCACACATACCTGTTTTCACGAATAACAAGCTCTTTCTGAATGAAGAAGAGAATGCAAAGTAGCCCAAGCGAGCTTTACCTTTAAACCATAACTATTTATAAGAACTCCATCCTTGAAACTCTCTAAGTATGTATAGGATTTTGTTAGTTCTGTCATATGACTGAATTCTTTGTCTAAGTGAGTTAATGATCTTAAAAGTGCATCAAATTTCTCCATGATCTTCTCCAAGAGCTGCGGAAAAACATATATAAAAACAATATATATATACGTAAATCTTTTTAAGATAATCAGAATAAAAAGCAGACATTGTGGCTACCATATTGAGTCTTTCATTGTTGGAGTATCTGGGTTATGTAGTAGAAATCGACCGTCATCACCGAGTATCTGGGTAAGCATACATTGTGGCCATCTCCCGTTGAAAGTCAATATACTATAGAATATTAAATTAATTCGATATATAAAATAAAGGAGCCTGTTGCAGCATGTCATCTTTTGAAGCAAACGAGGACCATTCAAGACTTAACTTCAAGTTATTGTCCTAATCATCCTGAGTGCCATATAGTATAGGCTCTGCCCAATGCTTTGAGATATCAAAGTCAATCTGAAAAGAGCCCACACAATTTTAAATAAGATTGGAATTTATAGTTATCTAGAAGAAGCCTAAAGAATTGCATATTTACCATTGGAACAATCACATCATCTTGTCCAGTTCCGAGTAGAAACGTATAGGATAATAGACCGACACTTTGGGTAGATTTCCTACAAGATGTAAAAAGAAATAACATTCAGAGCATAATTATCAATTCCAACAACTAAGCTGAAGTAGCAAAGAACATCTTAACAACCCTTTCTAATATATACGACTGAAAACAATCACATTGAATCCTAAACGCATAGTGCTAGTCTTGAACCCTAATCCATCTGAAAAAGATAAGTGTCTTTGAATAGTCAAGATACATGAACTTAACTCACGATAAGATAAAAGTGCATAGTGGATATAAACTCGTGATAATACCATCAAGAACAGTTAACTTTCATACAAAAACTTGGCTTTGGTGGGAATAGAAGAAGTAATTATGTTACCCATCATAACCACCAACGTACACAAATTGTAAGTGTGTGAGTGTGGCTATGGTCTTCAAAGTTTCAGCATGCTTATTAAGATTTAGTAAATTTTATTTATACTGTCTCGTTATCTTATCTTTTTTAGTATGAGAGCTATCTGTCGCCTATATATTACAAACAAGGACTATCTAACCAATTGTAAAAAAGAAAAAAAAGGTGAAATATGGTGGGACGGTCAAGATGCCATATCTAATGTCATGGACTAACAAATTTGGTTTCTTCCCCATATCTAATGTCACTAGGGGAAAGCAGGGAGTTTGTATGTGAGTAGCTTGTTTATTCCTAAGCATACGAAACCAATTCACAGTCACTTGACAATTGAGTGATTGACATTCATATTTATAAATTGTTAATAAGAGCTTTGACGTCTATCATCAAACTAGTTGGCAGTATAAGACATCCTAGAAAAAACATAAAAGAGTTAGAATTTAGATAATTAAATGGATCACTTCAAGTCATATTCTCTCTTATATTTTGAAAAGACAACTTCTCCACTACTTCAATCCATAGTATACGTAAGTTTCTCACTTTACTAGCAAAAGTCTCGTATCGTAATGTCCCAATATTGATAATTGCACCTCAAGCCTCTCTCTAAATTCACTATTCTATAACTTTTTTTGGGGAAATGAAATCCTATCATCTTTAAACCACGCACATACATCCCAAGTGGGACTTGGACCCTCAACCCCTTGGGGGAGAAACCCACATTGGTATCGCCAAGCAAACGCCCTTTGGTTAACTACTCCAAAAAAATAATAAAGCATAACTGGACATATACTGCATTTATTGTAAGGAAAAACAAAACAAAAGGCTTTTAGGTCACACCTCCAAAAGCCCATTTGTGTGAAGTCTCATTAAAATGGAGAAATTTCGGATGTACACGAGCATGTTCTAATTCACCTGCAACAAAAATCTCCATTCAGTGATCCTGCAAGTTCAAATATGCACATATGTTCGAACCGCTTACATTAATTACCATCGTGAGTAACTTCATATTACTTCTACAATAATGCCAAGTCCTACTAAAATCTAAAATTTAATAGAGAAGACACCCACTGCTCGATCTCCATAACACATAAACTGCATCATTTTTTTGTGAAAAAATTTCAAACTTTCCATTGTAATCATCACGAATAAATATTGTTATTTGGTACAGAAGATTTCCCCGTTTAGTATTTAGAAAATTGACAAATAGCACTGTGGTTTTTTGCATTGGTTCAATCAAACTAACTAGTGTAAAACAAATCAGTTTCCAGTTCACGAAAATGCAACCGAACCATTAAAACTAGGTCATAATCCAAATTGATCCGAACCAATATATATATTCAGTATGGATCGATTCAAAGTTTTGGATAACCAATATAGCATCATCTGCAACAAAACAAATTCGCATAATCTGATTATCCACTATTAAATCCTACACTCATATTATCACATTTAAGGACTCTCCGTGCAACAAAAAGATCCATGGATGGCAGGTGCAGCCCACTTTACTATAGTATATAGACATTTAGACCACAATGTCAAACACCCCTTAGTTGCATAAAAGTGATTATTACATCTTTAACTAGCAATACTAAGATTTAGCAGAAAAACCAATACATGAGGTGTTCGAACTTGCAGCACACTTGATATAGAATAAACGCATTTAGACCACAATGCCAAACACCACTTTTTTATAAAAATAAATTGTTTACATAACAAGAAAACACAAACTAGAATCACAATATAAGTGAGATAAAATACCACTAAGACGATAACTTAGTTACCACTAAGATGATACTAACATATTTGTTACCGCCATCGATTGTAGTTAAATGTTACTTTGATCCATAACTAATTCTAGTATATACTTTTGCGTTAAGTTAATATAATCAGGAAAGCATATAGAAATAAATCGGATTCACCAGAGCATATAATAGCAACATGACTTATCTGTCATATCGATTAAGAGATAATTTCTATCACAACTTGATCACTACCTAAACTATACTAAGATCTGATAAATTATAACCGCCAACTAGTAATAACAAATACTTTCTTAGTAACACTAACAAGGATTATGACCAATTTTAAAACTAAATCACTAAACAGATCACATCATTACAACTTTCAATTATAAGTCAAAATTAGGTCAAATTCTAGGGCTAAATAACATAATTAAAATTAGGGCAAAACAAAACATTCAGAGCTTCAATTCAACCTAATTAAACCTAATTAAACCTTCAATTGAACTATAAATGAATTAAACCTTGATGAAAGTGATGGAGTTTGAACAAAGGCGAACGGACGACGGCGGACAAACGACGGCGGACAAACGACGGCGGACAAACGACGGAGGACGGACGACGGGGGCCTGACGGCGGTCGGACGGTGGAGAAGTGATGGCGGAATAAATGGGGATTTTTTAGAGAGAAGAGTGAAATACGGGGAATTAAAATAAATTGAATTGGGAATGTAACTTGTAATAAATGGGAGTATAATTTTGTAATAAATGGAGTGATATTATAAATGGGATTGGGAATATAACTGGTAATAAATGGGAGTGATAAAATATTAAAAGTTAAAAAGATGCAAGAAATAGAAACATTTCCAAAATAAACATGAATGTCGGAACGGCGTCGGAAATTCGACGGTAGGCTATGCAAGTTAGTGACGCATTTCCGACAGAAGTCATATCCCTTTGAAATCCGTCGGAAATCAGTCTAAAGCTAACTAAAAAAGGGGGGGGAGAAAGAGGAGAGGGAAAAAGAGGGAGGGGGGGGGGCTAGAGGTGAGTGAGAGAAAGGGAGGAAAGGGGAGAGAGGAGAGTGGGTAGGGGAATCTGGAGGGGTCGACGAGGAGAGGGGCTGGCGTTTTGGGGAAGGGGCGGGTTGGTTAAGAGGCTTTGTCAGTGTCAGTACATGGGAGTATGTGCGAAGGTGTGTTGAGTACATGATCTACTAAGTACGCGATCAGTAAACTTCACGTGTGAGTGACACTAAGAAAGTATTAAGTATAATACTAAGTAATGAAAAACGGTTTTGTTTTATTGAAATTTATTCAAGAGGTCGAGAGGGAGAAGAAAAGGAAGGAAAAAGTAAACTAAGGAGGAGGAAAGGAAAAAAAAAAGAGAGAAAAAGGAAGTGAGAGAGAAGAGGGGGGAGAGAGAAAGAAAGAAGAACAAAAAGGAAAAAAAAGAAGGGGGGGGAAAGGGGGAAGAAAAAGAAAGGGGGAAAAAAAATAAAAAAGGAGAAAAAGAAGTAGAGGGGGGAATAAAAGGAAAAGATAGGGGGGGGAAAAAAAAAGAGAAAGGAAGGAGAAGGGGAAAAGAAAAAGGGAGGATATGGAAAAAGAGAGAAGAGGAGAAGAACAGAAGGAAAGGAAAATAAAAAAAAAAAGGAAAAGGAGGGAGAGGAAAAGAGAAAGAAGGAAAGGGAAGTAAAAAAAAAAGGAAGAGGAAAAAAAAGAAAAAGAGGAAAAGAGAAAGGGAAAAAGGAATACTAGGAAGAGGGAAAGAAAAAAGGGAAAGAGAGGAAAAAGGGAAGGAAGAAGAAGGAACAAATAAAAAAAGAAGAAAAAAAAAAAAAAAGCAAGAAAAAAGAGAAAAAAGAAAAGAAAAAAAAAAAGAAAAAAGAAAAAGAATAAAAGGAAGGAGAAAGAAAGACAGGAAAAAAAGAAGATAAGAAGACTAAAGAGGGGGGAAAGGAAAGGAAAGGATAAGTAAGAAAACCCCCCCCCGGCGTCCCTCGGCCTCGTTGAGAACCACCACCCCCCCCCGCCCCACCCAAGTGCCCCCCTTCCCCCCAGCTGGTGTACCGCTCGCCCCTCCACCCGGGCTCCCCCCTCCCCGGCCGTCTACCCCCCTCCCCCTCTTCGCCTCCCTGCCACCTCTCCCCCTTCCGCCCTTTTCTCCCCTTGTGTCCGTGCGGTCCTCCGCTTCGCGCAGGAGATCACCCCTTTCCTCCTCCTTTTCCGTCGCCTCCCCCTCCCTTCCCCCCCCCCTTCTTGTCCCCCCCCCCCCCCCCCCCACCTCGCCCCCCCCTTTCCCTCGCGCCCCCCCCCTCCCGCCACCCCTCCACCTTTCGCACCCTCCTCCTTCCCCCTCCCGCCCTCCCTCGCCCTCCCCCCCCTCTTCTCTACCTTTTCCCCCCCCCTCTTCCCCTCCCCTCCCCCTCCAGCTACCCTCTGCCCCCTCGTTTTTCCCTCCTGCCTATTTTCGCGCCCCCCCCCCCCCCCCCCCACCTTTCCCCGCTCTCCCTGCTCCGCCCTTACCCCCTCCTTCTTCCCCCCCTCATCCCGCCTTTCCCACCCCCCCCCCCCGTCTCCTTCTCCCCCCTCCCCCTCCCTCCCCTCCCCCCTCGGCGTCCCCGTCACACCCTCCCAACTTCCCCCCCGCACATCACCCATCACCCCTCCCCCACTCCCACCCCCCACCAAACAACTACCCCCACCCCCGGCAACAGCCCCCAAAGACCCCCACTCCACCCACACCCCCACCCCCACATACCACCAAACCCAACACCGACCCCCATACGACCCCAACACTTGCATCCCAATCTTTCATTACTTAAAACAAAATTAAAATTAGCACAAACAAAACATAGAGCTTCAATTCAACCTAATTAAACCTAAAAAAACCCTTCAATTGAACAATAAATGAATTTAATCCTTGATGAAAGGATAGAGTTTTGAACAAAGGCAACGGACGACGGCGGACAAACTACGGCGCCAAACGACGGCTGGACAACCCGGAGGGACTGCACGACGGGGCCTGACGCGTCAGGACGGTGGAGAAGGTGATGGCGGAATAAATGGGATTTTTTAGATAGAAGATTAAATACGGGAATTCAAATAAAAATTGAATTGGGAATGTAACTTTAATAAATGGTAGTATAATATTTGTAATAAAATGGATGTAATTAAAAATGGGATTGGGAATATAACTGGTAATAAATGGGAGTGATAAAATATTAAAAGTTAAAAAGATGCAAGAAATAGAAACATTTCCAAAATAAACATGAATGTCGGAACGGCGTCGGAAATTCGACGGTAGGCTATGCAAGTTAGTGACGCATTTCCGACAGAAGTCATATCCCTTTGAAATCTGTCGGAAATCAGTCTGAATAATGAAGGCGTCGCTAGTTTGACAGAATATCGTCGGTAATTTACCGACAGAATAGTGTCCGTCGGAAAATCCGTCAGTGAAAGTCAAATTTCTAGTAGTGACAGTATCAAGACTTGTGGTGCCCAACCATGGACAATCAACCCACGGTCTCTAACCCTTTCTTCAAATTCTACAAATCATTTATCGAGTTCGTCGGTTTGGTTTCTTATGCACCATATGAATGGTCGATTGGTAGATTCAAGTCCTAGCCCGAGCTTGATAGCTTGTTGTGTAGAAACACTTGCATGACTTCCTAAACAAACATACAACACGGATTCTGGTTCCTTTTCACCTAGCCATTTCAAGCAGTCGTGCTCCTCAGTCACAGCCTTGTTCCCCCTTTCGGCTATATCAAGATTATTTTCATTACATTGGGAAACCGGGCCTATACACCAGACTTTCTTATCTCTAGCCTTTGAAAATTTCCTCACATACTCGTGCTCCAGTTCCTCACAAGTGTGAACTAGTATTCCATATGCAGCTTGATCCGCTTCTACTGCACGTATGAAGAACCCTGTTCGATCAGCCGAGCCGGGTTTATTGGAACCCATAATATGAAGTTTGGTGACTTCAACTCGGTTAGGTAAATCGGGCAGCACGAACCGCTCTGTGTCCGATTCAATCTTTTCTAAAATCTTGGAATTAAAGACAACATGCATGCACAAGAGCCAAAAGCATCCTGGTCCATGGAACACTAGCCGGGGAATGTTAAACCTGTTAGCCACGTTTGTAGTCCATGGGAATAGGAAGTCTGAGATCATGCAATCTGGAGGAGGACAAAGTCCCCGAAGCAAATCTTCTGCCGGTTTTTCTAGCATCTCTATTGCAACCGTGAGCTTAGCCCAAACTTCGGACAGCGAAATTGTGTCAAAACTCTCGCACCCTTCGGGTAAGCCTACTTCTGCTAATGGAAGTTTAAGCTCAAGTAGCTGGATTTTAAGCTTGGTTTCGATTGCTCGGGAAATAACTGGTCTGAACCGATTGGCAAGGAGCGGAGTGGTGATTATGGTGACCGTAGCCCCTCGTTGTGCGAGTATTCGGGCCATATCCACCAAAGGTACCATATGGCCTTGAGCCATTAAAGGAAACATTACAAAATGAAGGTCAGTTGGAAGTGCATCCATTTCTATAGCGATGTAAACAAAAAAAGAATAAAATGCAATAGCTTTATTATTTGAAAACGAAATGCACCAAAGTCAGCTAGAGTCCGTCACATTACACTGATACATATCTAATCAAAAGAGAAGTGTAGGAAATGTATACCCAAGATTAGTTATGAATGGAAATCGACATAGAAAAAGAACAAGTTCCGAAAGGGGTGTCACTAACTGAATTAGGAACGAACTTTTTAAATGATATTAAACTTGTATATCCATCATAATCTGCTAATACGATGAGTTCAATCCTGAAGGGGTTGGAAAATTGTTCCGTTAATACGATGAATCATTAGTGTACAACATCTTCAAGAATATTAAAGCGAAAATTTGGTTCCGCCTCACTTTGCAAATGTTAACCAACCATTTTAATATCCCTAAATTGCATTGCTTATGATTGCACATCAAACATGGGTACCTGACAGTTATTTACTAAATTGCGGACATCTTTTAGACACACGTCACTATTCAAAGACGTAACTGGAAACGTACCACATTAATAATGGAAGATTACCAAATTAAATTTCGCCAGTCTCGTACTTAATACTATAATTTATTGCCACTAGTCCGTAAATCTTCACATATGTCTATCCACGTCGCAATATGAATTCTTGACTAGAACTGCAGTCACGGTCTGCTGATAACTTTTTGCAACTGAATGTGCCTATTTTAGTTGTGTTTTAACCTTTGAGTAATATCTTGAATTAAAGATGATATGTTACGATAAGAAGATCCACCTTCTGCCATTGCTCTCTTAGCCATTTCCGCAAGCTCGCTTGCCCTCTTTCGTCTTTGTTTTCCTTCTTCGTCTGCTTTGTCCATCAAGCATTCAACAGCCATCTTGACATCCTCCTTCTTCACCAACACTCCAATCTCCTCTTCTTCACCAAAAGGGACCGGAATCTCAACACCTATCCTAACTCCAATCTTGAGAATTTCGACGATGAAGGCTTCATTTAGAAACTGGTCTCCTAAAAATGGCCATGTCACCATAGGAACTCCAGCACAGATAGATTCTAGTGCGGAGTGAAGTTCCTCCACCTATGTGTCATGAAAGCCCCCAATGGCTCCATGTGACAATAGTATGAGTTGTGGCGCCCAGCCGTGGACGATCAACCCTCTGTCTCTCACCCTTTCTTTGAACCCCAAAAACCATTTATCGAGCTCTTGTGTTTTGTTTTTGACACACCATATGAATGGTTGGTTGGTGGATTCAAGTCCTAACCCAAGCTCGATCACTTGTTGTGTAGAAATACGCGCTAGACTTCCTAAACAAACGTACAACACGGATCCTGGCTCCCTCTCGTTGAGCCATTTCAAGCAATCGTGATTGTTGATAGCAGTCTTGTTCCCCCTTTCCGATATGTCCCCAATATCTTTATTCAATAGCGAAACCGGGCCTATGCACCATACCTTTGTATCTCTAACCTTTGAAAATTCCTTAACATACTCGGGTTCTAGCTCGTTAAAAGTGTGAACCACAATTCCATATGCAGCTTTGTCAGCCTGTATAGCACGGAACAAGAACCCCTTCTGATAGGATGACGCTTCTTTTGAGGTTCCAATAATCTGAAGTTTAGTGACTTCAACTCGGTCAGGCAAACCAGGCAACACAAATCGCTCTGTATCCGATTCAATCCGTTCTAAAATGTTTGAACTAGAGAAAACGTGCATGCACAAGAGCCAGAAGCATCCAGGTCCATTGAACACGAGCCGCGGAATATTAAACCTTCGAGCCACATCTGTAGTCCATGGGATCCATAAGTTTATAAATTATTACTTACAAGGATTGGGACGCCTCTTTTTGTAAGTGACAAATTATAATTGAGTGGGCTTATGTGTATCTTAAGATCAATGTTTAGACCGAGCCCTATTTGTATTTTCTAATTTTTGTAAAAATCATTTTTATTCTTTTTGCTCGACTTGATAAAAATCGGCAATTTTAATTATTTACGCGTCGTGATTTAGATGTTTAT
This sequence comes from Tanacetum coccineum, assembly GCA_026074375.1. Lineage (NCBI taxonomy): Eukaryota > Viridiplantae > Streptophyta > Magnoliopsida > Asterales > Asteraceae > Tanacetum > Tanacetum coccineum. Next base: position 92,363 of record BQNB010000759.1, read on the forward strand.
CCGTTTTAACAATCGAGAAATCAATGAATGCCTATTTAAGCCTTGCGAGCTTAATTATTTTATTTTTATTATTTTTAATCTTTTATTCGTGTTTAGCCGAAACTGCGTCAAAAATCGTGATTTTTAAACAAATAATGAGTTAGTTAGGTATTTGGGCTCGGGATTAATGTAAAATGGATTTAACAAAACAAAATACCACAACCAAGTCCAAGCCCACTTTTGGACCGGCTACACCTAAACAAAACCAACGACACCCTTGTTTTTTTAAGGAAATTATACTAGTAATTTATCTACCTATAAATAGGACTCCACCCTTCTATAACACACACACGAATTATAGAAAAAAAACCAATCGGTCTTTCTCTTATCCTTCTTCTGTTTGGCGACCAGGCAACAAAACCCAACATCATCAACTTCTAAACTCCATCAAAACATCTCCCTTTCTACTTCAAATCAATCCTAAATTAAACCCTAATCTTTCCCACATAAACCCCCATCATCCCTTTCAATTAAAATCCTCCATGCATGATTTCTATTAAATTCTTGATTTTTCCAAGATTTGTGAGGTTTCATTGATTTTTGGGTACAATTGAAGCAACAAGGGTTTAATTGCATGTGATATTGAAGGATTTTGGATAAAAGAAAGTTAAGGTTTGAATTGATTTGTCTCTTTTGGGTTTTCGGCTAGACAAGATAAAAAGGAAGAGAAATATTTTGATCTCCTTGTTGATTTTTATTGTGTTAGTAAGTGATTTTCAAAACCCTTTTATGTTAATTTAATTTTTGTTGAGTGCATGCTTTTGATTTTGATTTTTATGAGCATGCATGTTCGGATTGTATTTGATCTTGGTTTGATCATGAACATCAAGTTTTGATGTATTGAGATATGTTATTGAGATGTATTATGGCATTTCAATTGAATAGATCATGATTTGGTTAAGTTTTGGAAGGGTTTTGAAGTAGTTTTAGGGACTATTTTGATGTTAGTAGCAAAACATGGCTTTTCCTAATAATTTTTGACTTAGCGCCTACTGGAAAATTACATGGTTGGATAGGTATAATTCTAAGCTACGTACGGAGAATTGGATGGTTTATCAACTCCTCCGGATGACGGAGTTATGGCCGTTTTACGATTGCTAGTCAAATCTGGAACATCGTTTGGAAAACGAGTTAAACTCCAGGTTAATACTCTAAAATTTAGGATAGGAAAGCTAATCTCAGTAGTATACATCTTAAACTAACTTCTCCAAGTGGATTCACTTTAATAGCTATTACGGTTTGGAAAATACGTCAAAATTAGTGTTTGGTAGGAAAATTTGGGACTGCTGCAGACCAGCAGTATAAATGGGTTAATTGCAGCAAACTTTTGGTCTAATAAGGTCTGCATTATTTGATGGGATTGTAGAAATAAGTTCAAAGTACATGTTGTTGGATTATGGTAGTTTGGACTAGCACTAATACGACTAGAAATGTGTGAGCCTATTGGGGGCACACACGTTAAGACACGAAGAGTACGTTTATTATATATTTAATTTATGTAACTTGTTTATATTTATTAAATATATAATATGTTTCACAAAATATATTTAAACGGTCGTTAGTTTCCGTTAGACGCTTAACTAACTTTATATATCCGTTAAAAAAAGAGAAGGGTTTAAAATGTCGAAATGAAAACCCTTGTCCTCCTCCTAAATGTGACAGATATTGGAGGATTCTAGAAAGGGATTTGTGTGCAAATTATAATGATAATGATAAGTGTTTAGGATAAGATGAAAGAGTTGTGATAAGCTTAAGACTTAAAGTTTATCTACAACTAGGATTGATGTGCTATATAAACATTCTCCATTAGATTCTTGTCCCACACACAAATACACATGACGCATGAAAGTCATGATGTATGCAAAACACATGCACGAATCCTTTTTTTCTATTAGCATACTAAGGAGTATTAAATTCAATTGTTGCTTTTATTCCTTGTTGTCTTCATACGACAAAAGTAATAAATCCAAAGGGTTTATTATTTTAATCAGTTGATATCCCTTCTATATACCATTCGGACGTATTCCTTCCAAGGGATCCGATTGGTTTTTGAAACAAGATCAAGTACACTTGTTGTTCGATCTTCGTGAAGTAAAGACTAGCATCTTGGCGTATTCGTTTGACGTGTTGTGTGAGCAACCGTAGAGGTGGTAATTTAACCACTTTGTTTCATTAGCATTTGATTCATCAAGAGGTTAGGTTTCTATTACCCTTTTGTTTATTTATTGTGTGTTAATCATATGTACCAAACATGATCCATATCCGCTGCGTACTCGTGGTTGTTAATGGTTAACAGTTATTTAAATTCCAACAGTGGCATCACGAGCCAACTCGTTTGGTGTTTTATGGGTTACACACATATTAAACACGCTAGGGCTGCATGAAATCTTGATTTATTTATTGTTTTATTGGAAAATTATGGCAATGATATGCAATCCTTGCCATAAATAATGAATAAACACCTAGAATCAATACTAATGTTACTTGATAATAAAAAGAATAGATTAAAATTAAAGGTTAATTAAGCTGCTATGTTATTCTATTCTTGTTTTATCTCGGCCTTAAGACTCACGCAATCATGCTATATGATGGATGTGGCGATCTAGGTACTTTAGCAGAAAACCTAGTGAGAGTCTTTTGGTTCTCCAATTGGGGAAGACTCTTTTGAGAACTTGAGACATTATATGATTACTGCTTTTAATATAAGAGTTTGTCTTCATTTCTACTCTAATTTTTTGTCTGTTTTAATTGCTTATATGTAATATGCCATGTGATGCTCAATATTTACAAAATAGACTTTATAAAACTCTTAAAAAACGGACTTATACTTATAGTGAAATTTGAATTGAACATGTCTAATATTACACACATAAGCATACTCCTTGTGACCAGTTATGTGTTATTTGCGAAACAGGGGTTTTTGGACAAATTTAATACGGACATTAAACTATGAAATTTAATTTCTTGTGTAATCTTAGTTTTTTATGTGCGCAATATGGGGTTGAATTGATCTTTAATCTTATCCCGCCCCACTACATGCTTCGGCATATAAGGGAATTATTGGAATTACTTGTGTCTTCGGACGTATGTAGGAGTACAATATAGGGTTTGATCAATGTGTAATTCTATTATATTGGCAACTATAAAACTAATGTTAACAAAAGGGGTTTCTTAACATATAATAGTATCAATAGTCAATTGGAAGTACGGCTCACCCATTATGGACAAACTATAAGAGAAGTTTAAGGCGGGTGTAGCTAAGGCTCCCCAAAAGAAGTCTGGTTTTTAATAAGCTTCGCGATGACTGTTTCTCCAGTTCTTTGTGCGTCCAAAAGGAGCGACCTAGAAACATTTGGAAACATAATCCGCCAATGCTATATACCAAAAAGGTGAACAAAATGTTTTCTTTACCTTGTGCTACACAGTTGATTTGCACTTTGTGCTACAAGTCGTTTTGCATGCTTCTTGTACACGATTTTGTCATATTTATGTGTATACCTTTATGTAAATATTTAAGTCAATGCCAGCCAAAACTAGAACACGTGCATTTGGATTGTCTTCTCTGGTCAGACCTTAGGGCCTTTCCAACCCACGGTGAATTTTTTTCCATTGGTCAGACCTTTGTTAATTTTCGCACGTTCTTTTTTGGTCAACTTAAATCGAGTTACCTGTTCAGACCTCGGACCCGAGGCATAAGATGAGACAAAACATGTACATTATATTACTATATGATTTACTAAAGTCACGTGTCTCATAAATCTGTGATTTGCATTAACAATGCAATTAATGCTCGTCGCTTACCTCTTGCCCTATTTTTTATACGCTGGTCAGACCTCCGATAATAAGTGGGAGGTCAAGTTAGATCTTAGTCTTATTAATAATTAATTGGGTAGTTAATTCTTCTAAGAATTTAATTATCAAAATACTAAAATTGAACTTTCTATGTTCCGATTAATTGTGTTATTGCTAACATAATTCGTAAACAAAAGTTTGTTTTCTTAAAAGACAAACAAAGTCTTTTTTCCTGGTAAAAAGAGTAAGACTTACTTCTATCTATTTTCATTGGTTGACAAGAATAAGATAAAGTTATAATTGAATTTTTCTCAATTATATTTAAACTCACTTTCAATTTTTCATTACCCTTTTCCAGTTCTAAAATCTTTAAAAGATAAAATATTTGTGTAACTAGAGAACATTGTGTCTATAGCTACCAAATAATAACATCTTGCACTTGTCACAATGTATGAGTTTAAACTACAATGAGTAAAGAAAATTGCTAGTAGGTCTCCTAGGTAAATTTTCTTTCATTCGATTCATTCCTTATAGTGCTAGACACCCTTGTAACATTCCGTATTTTCAGGTCATTTAAAATACTATTTAATTTTACTATTTTTTTTTTCTCATACGCGTTCACTTTTAATTTTAATCGTTAAGCTAAATCGAGTAGACTGAAAATGATCATACAATGTAAACGGGCATTAATTAATGAGTTGCATGCTATGCTAAAGCTCCATGAGCAAACTCTGCCCAAAAACAATGCACTTGCACTTCATGCAATACGAGCAGGTAAGGTCCAGAAAGGGAACAATAAGCACAAGAAACAACAACCCCAATTGGCTGCTTGGGGACAAAATCAAGGGAAGGGGAAGAATAAGCTTGCTTATGCTCCCTAGCCTAAGATTCCCCCTCCACCCAAGAGGGAAGATCCTGCTAAGGACTCTATCTGTCATCAATGTGGTAAGACAGTGCACGTGAGAAGAGGAACTGTCCTTAGTATTTAGCCGAGTTGCTGAAGAACAAGAAGCTATCTCAAGGAGCTAGAAGGTTAAGGTATCTTCACTATGAACTCATATACTTTTCCTAATAAATCTTGGTTTTTGATTCCGCAGTCTGTGGCACTCACATCTGATATAACTCAAGGCTAAGGGGGAAGATCTCCTCTCTTTTCCTCCTCCTCCGTTGTTGTTGTTGAGAGTGATTTCCCTTAGCCCCTGAGTTGTATTACAGATGTGAGTGCCACAACCAGTATCATTAAAACCAGATTTAATAGAAAAGTATAGATAGAGTTCTATAGTGAGATACCTGGAACCGCTTAGTACCTTGAGATAGCTTTCTTGTCCTTCAAGCAACACTCGGTTAATTTACTAAGGACAGTTCCTCTTCTAGTGCCCTGTCTTACCACATTGATGACAGATAGAGTCCTTAGCAGGATCTTCCCTCTTGGGTGGAGGGGGAATCTTAGGCTAGGGAGCATAAGCAAGCTTATTCTTCCCCTTCCCTTGATTTTGTCCCCAAGCAGCCAATTGGGGTTGTTGTTTCTTGTGCTTATTGTTCCCTTTCTGGACCTTACCTGCTCGTATTGCATGAAGTGCAAGTGCATTGTTTTTGGTCAGAGTTTGCTTATGGAGCTTTAGCATAGCCATGCAACTCTTAATTGTCTTCCCCATGCTATGCAGTTGTAATTCTGCAACTAATACTGTCAAATTCTTGCGCAATGAGATCAAAATGAGACCCACTCCATGTTAAGTGACACGGGCTGCCCCAACGCTCTTGATTGTTTTTAGCCTTCATTTTCAATAATGTATAGAGCTACTAGAATGCCTTCTTCCTGTTTGCAAGAGTGAAATTCTCCGCAAAGTCTGATAGATAGCACCTGCTCTGCTTGCTGAGCAAAAGGTTTTTAACTCCTGTAGTCATTTCATTTAGCATGAGGTTTTCAGTTTCTCTTTGATCTCTAGTTCCATGGTCATGAGACATAGTCCCAGCTATCTCTTTTGATCCTTTAGTAATCCGATGCTGTTATGAGCTGCATGAATTTCTGGGAGCAACTAGCTGACCCTCGGAGAGAATGGTGAGAGGATTTGGCTGCTCTAGGTTAATTCAACTTTTCCTTAATTGATAGTACAATCCTAATTTGTCGATACTAATCTAATCTAGTTTGGTCCAGCCAGTTTTGTTTCTAGAGAAACCCCTAAAGTACGAATTGTTAGCTGACGGGTTGTCATCTACAATTAGATAAAAAGTATCAAATATTGGAATTGTCGGTTAATTAAATTCTTAAAGAATTAACTACCCACTTAATTACTAATAAGACTTAAGATCCAACTTGACCTCACTTCTTACCAGAGGTTGACCAACGTGTAACAAAGTTAGGTAAGAGGTAAGAGACAAGCGTAATTGCATGGAATTGAACTCTTAGTTTTATGGAGACTTATGGACATTAGTAAATCTATTGTAATGTCTAAGGCATTATTTTGGTCCATCTATGGCCTCGGGTCCGAGGTCTGACCAGGTAACTCGATTTAAGTCCACAAAAAAAAGTGCAAAAATTGACATAGATCTAACCTATGAAAAAATTCGCCATGGGTTGGAGAGGCCCTGAGGTCTGACCATGGAGGTCAAACCAAGTGCATGTGTTCTAATTTTGGCTGGCATAGACTTAAAATTTCACATATGGGTATACACATAAAATGTTGACAAAATCGTTATTGTACAAAGAAAGCATGCAAAACAACTTATAGCACAAAGTTAAGAAAACATTTTGTTAACCTTTTTGGTATAGACATCATTTTGTCAAATGTTCTCGGTAGCTCCATTTTGGACGCACAAAGAAGCGGATAAACCAGTTAGCGCGAAGCGTATTAAAAACATGACTTCTTTTGGGGAGTTTAAGCAACCCGCCTTAAACTTCTCTTTTAGTTTGTCCATAATGGGTGAGCCGTACTTCCAATTGACTAATGATGGCTTATTCTATGTAAGAAAACCCTGTTTGTTAAACATTAGTTTTATAGTTGCTAATATAGTGGAATTACAAATTGATCAAACCCTATATTGTACTCCTACATGCGTCCGAAGACACAAGTAATTCCAATAATTTCCTCATATGCCGAAGCATGTAGTGGGGCGAGATAAGATTAAAGATCAATTCAACCCCATATTGCGCACATAAAACTAAATTACACAAGAAATCAAATTTTATAGTTTAATGTCCGTATTAAATTTGTCCAAAAACCCCGGTTTCTTACATAACTGGTCACAAGGAGTATACTTATGTGTGTAATATTAGACTACTGTTCAATCCAAATGTATCTTATAAGTATAGTATAGTTTTTAAGAGTTTCATAAAGTCCTATTTTGCAATTATTGTGCATCACATGGTATATAATTATAAGCAATTTAAAACAAAACATAATATTGAAGTATAAGTGAAGACAAACTCTTATATTAAAGCAGTACAGTAAATCATATAAGCATCGAGTTCTCAAAGAGTTTCCCCAATCAGGAGAAACCAATATAGATCTAACCTAGTTTTTATGCTAAAGTACCTAGATCGCCACTTTCACATCTTATAGCTGATTGGTGATCTTAAGGCCGGGATAAATCAAGAATAGAATAACATGGCAACTTAATTAACATTTAATTTTAATTATTCTTCTATTATCAAGTAACATTTAGTATTGATTCTAGGTGTTTATTCATTATTTATGGCAAGGATTGCATGTCGTTGCCATAATTTTCCAATAAAACAATAAATAAACAAGATTTCATGCAGCCCTAACGTGTTTAATATGTGTGTAACCCATAAAACACCAAACGAGTTGGCTCTGATAACATGTTGGTTTTGTAAATAAACTGTTAACCATTAACACTACGAGTATGCAACGGATATGAATCATGTTTGGTACATATGATTAACACACAATAAATAAACAAAAGGGTAAAAGAAACCTAACCTCTTGATGAATCAAATGCTAATGAAACAAAGTGGATAAGTTTCCACCTCTACGAGTGCTCACACAAACACGTCCAACGAGTACGCCCGGAATGCTAGCCAATGATCACGTAATACCCAAACAACCTTTGTATACCAACACCACTTGAATTGAGTACCAATATCAATCTGTACCGCAAAATCAGAAGTAGGAAACTAGGGGGTTATCCACAATTTCGGTCTTGTACCCGAATTTCTCCAAACCCTAACTAAAAAATCACCAAGTAAACCCGTTAGCTTGTTTCTTCTTGTTCTCACGTCTGAGAAACTGTAATCAACGTCTTAC